>JAOTQJ010203370.1:0-19707 GCA_025642045.1 Solanum sejunctum | reverse complement strand
GCCTATGAATTGGAGTTTCCCATTGATATGAACATGGTTCACCCGGTTTTCCATGTGTCTACGTTGAGAAAGTATATAGGTGACCCAAATGCTATTGTACCTTTGGATGTTGTGGGTGTGGTGGAAGGTAATTTGACTTATGAAGAGGTTTTGATAGAAATCTTATATAAGCAAGTGAAGAGGCTTAGGAACAAGGACTAGCTTTCATTATGGTTCGTTAAAGGAACGAACATGTTGAAAATGCCACATGGGAAGCCGAGGGGGATATGGAAAAGAAATAACCATATCTCCTCCACTCTACTCAATCCTAAGGTACTAATTTAAGTTCCATTACTTGACGTCAAGTCTTACATTTCAGCCCTTATGTCATTTGCATGCATTCATGTTTATTTTAAAAAGTTTATGGTGATTTAGACACTTATGTTGAAAATTTTGAAATGATGTTTAAGTGTAATTGTTGCATTCATGTTAGGCTGAGATATTCTTGATTACTTTTCTTATCTATCCTTATTTGACATTTAGGGACGAATATTCCCAAGGGGGAGATATCGAAATGCCCCCAAAGTGCCAAAAAATATGCCTCGAAAATGCCCATAATCATAATTTTCTTAATTTTCTATTTCGCCTAAGGCCTTAGGGTCTTGGCCCAATGTCCTCTTATGCGTTAAAACACCTATACTTAGTCATTTTTCAATTCTATATCACTAAAAACACTCTTAAAACCCTCTGTAACACTTAACCAAATATTTCATCCAAATTCAAGTATCCCAAGCTTAATTCCAGATCTCAAGAACTTCATTCAAGCTTCAAGTTCACATTCAAGACTACAAACGGAAATCCCCAAATGCAAGGTATATGAGTTTCATCCATTGGGTCCTTTTAGCCAAGTTGCCCAACCTTCCTTTTTATGAAACTTGCATGTTTTCAAGATGCAATATTTATGGATATTACTTATTAGGAATTATGATTACAAATTATGTTGGGGCTTTTATAAAATGTTGATTGGAAACACATGTTTACCTATTTCAAGCTTAGACTACGAGATGGTTGTCTATTGTGACTATGCATGTTTTGGGCTTTGAATCTATGATCTATTATGAGATTTGATGACGGATTTCAAGGTATCTGACATAAGGTTTTTACCATGTGTTGGTGGGTTGATTTATGTTAAGTTTTCTCATATTATTTAACTCTTGAATGACATGATTTTGAATTAGCATTGCACACTCGCCAAGTGTTTGATAAAAAGTTTTGGTTATGATTCTTGAGCTATTGATGACCCATGGCATGAGGTATGACTCAACTGACTATATGATGATTAAAGGATTGTATGTGTATATTGATTTCATGAAAAGTATCTATAGTGTTGCAAGTTGACCACACCTTGTTGACGAGTGTCATACCTCAACCACTTTGATGTGGTGTGTTATGGCTATCTACCATGTTGAGGGGTCTATACCTTGATCACTTTGATGGGTGTGCTATGCCCATTTACCATGTTATGGGATATATACCTTGATCAATATGATAGGGTGTGACATTCCCATTTGCCATATTAAGGGGTATATACCTTGACCACTACGATGGGAGGGGGGAGGGTGACATGCCCATGTACCAATTAAGGGATAGATACCTCAATCACCTTACAAGGTTTTGATATGCCTTGGATTCCAAGTAATAGTTTGCTGGTCTATGATGATTGTCTCTTCCCACATGTGTAATATATTTTATACAAGCATGTTTTACTTCAAGCATTGATCATGTATTTTATGTTGTTATTATCCTTATCCCTTGCTAGTAATCACGCATTTTGACTATGTTGCCTATCTCTTGTTGCATTACATCCTACATACCTAGTGCATTCAAGCATACTAATGCATACTCTATAGCTACATGATATTACCATGTAGGAACCGGAGCCCCTCACAGTCATCCTCTACATGGCTAATTTTGGCATCTTGAAGATAAGCTTTGGTGAGTCCTCAAGTTTGGGGATGCTAGCTATGCTACTCTTGCTTTGTTTACTTTTTATGTTGAACTCTTGACACTATGAGAGTGATCCTGCAAAGTGCCTTGTCCCCCGCTTAAATCTATATTTGAAGGTCTTGTTGGAGGAAATGATGTACTTATGCTTTGAGCATTGATTCTTCTATGTTTTATGCTAAGGCTTCCCTTGGTCCTTTTATATTTATTTATACTCTCTTGTTGTTATTTAATTTCTTCCGCGACCAAGGATATGTAAATGATATGCTAAGAGGCTTATTTGGGTTCCATTCGGATTCCTATTCACCGTGTCATGTCTAGGCCTTAGGTTTGGTCATGAAAAACTTCATATCCGATTACTAGGTTGTTAATGGTCTTCAGAATATAACACACCACATTTATTCGAGCCTTGCTAATGGCTATGAACTGCACCACAACTATGAACAAGAGGCTATGAGGCATTTTAGGAAATGTTTTCCTTCTTCATGACCTAAGTCATGCTATAAAAGTTAAAGTAAGATCATTGGAAAAACTGGCTCCGCCTGCTCCTTAAGAAGGTTGAGTGTACCATGAAGAGTTTTGGGATGCTATTACCATGTTGGATCATGCTATGGCCAAGCAAATCAACCATAAGGCCAAAGCTCCTCATATTTCTACTCCAGCCTCAACGGTGGGAGACTTCACTAGCATGAACCCACTGGAGTTCCATGGGTCTAAAGTGGATAAGTATCCTCAAGAATTTGTTGATGAAATGTATAAAATATTATCTATTATAGGGTTAGATCGGAGGAGTAAGTAGAGCTGGCGGCCTACCAACTCAAGGGGGCGGCTCAAATTTGGTTCACCTAATAGAAGGTGGAGAAGGCAAACGATAATGTCATCCTTTGGGAAGAGTTCAAGGTAGCATGTCTCAATCAATTATTTTTCGATAGAGCTAACGGAGGCCAAAATGATAGAATTTATGAACCTCAAGCAAAGGTCCATTAGTGTGAGGCAGTATGCCCTTATGTTCAACCAACTCTCCAAGTATGCTCTATAATTTATGGCATAGTTAAGTTCTAGGATTACAACCCAATAATTCAAGGTGATGGTGGTGTGGTGCCTAATACTATGTGCCCACGATATGGTAGAGGCCATAATGGCCCATGTTTGAAGGACACTAATGCTTGCTATTGTTGTGGTGAAGTGGGACATAAGGTGATGGATTGTCCTCGTAATAGAAACAAAGGTAGAGATGGTCGTCCACAAGGCCAAGGTGCAAATGTAGGTCCTAAGTGAAGAGGAGGCCAACAAGGAGGTTCCCTAAGGAAAAACTGATTTTATGCTCTCCAAGGGAAATATGTGTAGATAAGGTGCCCAAGGTCAACACTGGTATGTTAAAGGTTTTTGATTTTGATGTGTATGCTTTGATTGACCCGGGTGCCAATCTTTCTTTTATTACTCCTTTCGTTACCAAAAAGCTTCATGTTAAATCCGAATTGTTACGTGAGCCTTTAAAGTGTCTACTCCCATTGGTGTATTTTTTTTTTTTTGCTAGAATGGTCTATAGAAATTGTCCCATTTTCATTTTGCATAAAATCTTGCCTTGTGATTTTGTTGAATTTGATGTGGTAGATTTTATTGTCATTCTTGGAATGGATTAGTTGCATGCGCATTATTGATTGTAGAACCCATAGGGTAAAATTCCAATTCCCTATTGAACCCACCCTTGAGTGGGAGGACATGATATGGTGGTCAAGGGTAAAGTCATTTCTTGCATTAAAGCCCAAACGTTGATCACTATAGGGTGTCTCTATTAACTTGCTACGGCTGTGGTGAAGTTGATCATAATTGATGGATAGTCCTCGTAATAGCAACAAGGGTAGAGATGGCAATCCATAAGGACAAGGTGTAAGTACAGGTCCTAAGTGGAGAGGAGGCCAACAAGGAGGTTCCCCAAGGAAAAACTGATTCTATGCTCTCCAAGGGAAACATGGGGTGGATGAGGTGCCTGATGTCGTTATTGGTATGTTAAAGGTTTTTGATTTTGATGTGTATACTTTGATAGACCCAGGTGCCAATCTTTCTTTTATTACTCCTTATGTTGCAAAAAAGCTTCATGTTAAATCCTAATTATTATGTGAGTCTTTAAAGTGTCTACTCCCATTGGTGTATCTTTTTTTTGCTAGAAAGGTCTATAGAAATCGTGTCATTTTCATTTTGCATAAAATCTTGCCTTGTGATTTTGTTGAATTTGATGTGGTGGATTTTGTTGTCATTCTTCGAATGGATTAGTTGCATGTGCATTATTGATTGTAGAACCCATAGGGTAAAATTCCAATTTCCTATTGAACCCGTCCTTGAGTGGGATGTCATGATGCAGTGGTCAAGGGTAGATTTATTTCTTGCATTACAAGCCAAAAGTTGATTGCTATATGGTGTCTCTATCATCTTGTGAGGGTTAGGGCTGTTGAGTACAAAGTCCTTCCCATAGAGTTGGTTCTAGTGATTAGTGAATTCCTTGATGTCTTTGCCGATGAGCTTCCTGCTATTCCTCCTAAAAGGAAACTAGATTTTGGCATAAACAACCTTCCCGATACTCAATCTATTTCTATTCCTCCTTATCTTATGGCCCTGGCTGAGTTGAAGGAGTTGAAAGAACAACAAAGGGATTTTCTGGAGAAGGATATGATAAGGCCAAGTCAATCACATTAGGGTGCACCAGTGTTGTTTGTGAAGAAAAAAGATCATACTCTTAGAATGTGCAATGATTACCGGCAGCTTAATAGGGTCACCATAAAGAATAAGTACCCTTTACCAAGGATTGATGATCTTTTCTACCAAATGCAAGGGGCCAGTCACTTTTCTAATATTGAAATTCAGTTCGGGTAACACCAAGTGATGGCGAAAGAGTGTGACATTCCCAAGATGGCCTTTTGAGTCTGTGTTTATGTCCATCGGGTTAACTAATGCATAGGCCATCTTCATGGCTCTTATGAATAGGGTCTTAAACCCTACCTTGATTTATTTTTGGTACTTTTTATTGATGATATCTTGATTTATTTCCATAGTGAGGAATAGCATGTAAATCACTTGAGAGTGGTGTTGCAAATCTTCAGGGAGGACAGATTGTATGCAAAATATGAGAAATGTCAGTTTTGGTTGAAAAAGGTTGCTTCCTAGGATATTTCATGTCGAGGGATGTATTAAGGTGGATCCTACGAAGACAAAGGCGATTAGAAGTAGGCCTAGACCTTTGACCCCATAGGATATTAGAAGTTTCTATGGTTTTGTGGGTTATTAATGGAGGTTTATGAATAGGTTATCTTCTATTACTTTTCCTATCGGTAAGTTGACCCAAAAGAAGTAAAAATTTGTGTGGACCGATGAACATGAGAAGAGTTTCCAAACTTTGAAAGGTAAGCTTGTCTCCGCTCCAATATTGTCTTTACCAGAAGGGTTAGAAGAGTTTGCTCTATATTATGATGCCTCAATAATTGGTTTGGGTTGTGTTTTGATGCAAAATAGTAAGATGATAGCGTATGCCTCAAGAAAACATAAGGTGCATGAAAATAAATTATCCTACCCATGATCTAGAATAGGCTACCGTGCTATTTGCTTTAAAAATTTGGCGTAGTTATTTGTATAGGGTTCAGGTTGATGTATTTACCGATCATTAGAGTCTCCAATATATGTTCACCAAAAAGGATATCAACTTGAGACAAAAAAGATAGTTAGAGCTCCTTAAAGATTATGATATGAGTGTGCATAATCACCCCAATAAAGCTAATGTTGTGGCCAATGCTCTAAGTAGGATGTCTATGGGTATCCTAGCACATGGTGGTGATGGTGGTAAAGATGTGGCTAGAGAGGTTCATCGGTTGGCTATATTGGGAGTTAGGTTGGAGGATATTGACAATCGTGATGTAATGCTTGTTCATGGTTCTAAATCTTCATTGATTGAGGAGGTAAAGTCAAAACAAGATTATGTCCCTGCCTTGCTAGAGTTGAAGGCCATGGTGAGAGATGGTAAGGTAGAGGTTTTCTCCCAAGGGGGAGACGATGCCCTTACGTACCAAGGTAGATATGTGTGCGTAGTGACGATGACTTAAGAAAAAATATTTTAGATGAGACTCATAATTTATGCTATTCTATAAACCCCTGTTCTACAAAGATGTATAGAGATTTAAAAGAAATGTTTTGGTAGGGTGGTATGAAGAGAGATATTGCCAATTTTATATCTAGTTGTCGTAATTGCCAACAAGTTAAAGACGAACATCGAAGGCAGGATGGCCTAGACCAAGAGATAGAGATTCATACTTGGAAGTGGGAGTAAATTAACATGGACTTTATGGTTAGGTTGCCTAAGACAAGAAAGCATTTTGATTCCATTTGGGTTGTGGTTTATAGAATGACAAAGTCGACACATTTCCTACCTGTCAAGACTAATTATGGTGCCAAAGATTATTTTAAGTTGTATATTCATGAATTTGTTAGATTGGATAGAGTGCCTTTGTCTATCATATTGGATTGTGGTCCTCAATTCACTTCTCACTTTTGGAGGTTTTTCCAAAGAAGTCTTAGTACCAAGGTTAAGCTTAGCACGACCTTTCACCCTCAAGCAGATGTCAATTCCAAAAGAACTATCCAAACTCTTGAGGATATGCTTAGAGCATGTGTTTTGTAGCTTAAGGATAGTTCGGATAAGCATCTTCCACTCATTGAGTTTGCTTACAATAATAGTTATCATTCAAGCATTTGTATGGCTCCTTTTGAGGCTCTCTGTGGTAGATATTATAGATCCCCGGTTGGGTGGTTTGAGGTGGGGGAGATGTCTTTGTTGGGTCCAGGTTATTTATGGATGCCTTAGAGAAGTTGAGGTTGATAAGTTAGAGGTTGAAAATAGACCAAAGTCGACAAAAGTCCTATTCCAATGTGAGGAGAAAGGATCTTGAATTTAAAGTTGGTGATTGGGTCTATTTGAAGGTCTCACCCATGAAGGGTGTAGTTCAATTTGCCAAGAAAGGTAAATTGAACCCAAGGTTTGTGGTTCCTTATAGGGTGTTGTGGAGGATTAGTAAACTAGCCTATCAATTGGAGTTGCCCATTGATATGAACATGGTTCACCCGATTTTCCATGTGTGTACGTTGAGAAAGTGTATAGGTGACCCAAGTGCTATTGTACCTTTGCATGTTGTGGGTGTGGTGGAAGGTAATTTGACTTATATAGAGGTTTTGATAGAAATCTTATATAAGCAAGTGAAGAGGCTGAGGAACCAGGATTAGCTTTCATTATGGTTCATTAGAGGAACGAACATATTGAAAGTGCCACATGGGAAGCCGAGGGGCACATGCAAAAGCGATAACCATATCTCCTCCACTCTACTCAAGCTTAAGGTACTAATTTAAGTTCCATTACTTGATTTCAAGTCGTATGTTTAAGCCCTTATGTCATTTGCATGCATTCATGTTTATTTTAACAAGTTTATGGTAACAAGTTTATGGTGATTTAGACACTTATGTTGAAATTTTTGAAAATGATGTTCATGTGTAATTGTTGCATTCTTGGTAGGCTGAGCTATTCATGATTACTTTTCTTATGTATCCTTCTTTGACATTTAGGGACGAACCTTCCCAAGGGGGAGATATTGAAATGCCCCAAAAGTGCCAAAAAATGTGCCTCGAAAATGTCCATAATCATAATTTACCATATATCTCAAAATCCGTGTGTAATATCAAAATTCCAACTTCATATTGTTGTTGAAGAGGCAAAATTGATTGGGAAATGGGTATAACCGCAATTTTAGAGGACCTGTAGCAAAATTTTATTTTTGCCAACTTTTAAATTTCTAGTGACTATCAACGATTGCTCCGCGATGTGGACCTATCACAGAGCAGTGTTATGACATTCTTAATTTTCTATTTTTGCCTAAGGGCCTTAGGGTCTTGGCCCAATGCCCTACTAAACGTAAAAACACCTATACTTTGTCATTTTTCAATTCTATATCACTAAAAACACTCTCAAAACCCTCTCTAACAATTAACCGAATATTTCATCCAAATTCAAGTATCCCAAGCTTAATTCTAGCTCTCAAGAACTTTATTCAAGCTTCAAGTTCACATTCAAGACTACACACAGAAATACACAAATGCAAGGTATATGGGTTTCAACCATTGGGTCCTTTCACCCAAGGTGCCCAACCTTCCTTTTTATGAAACTTGCATGTTTTCAAGATGTAATATTTATTGTTATTACTTATTAGGAATTATGATTACAAATTATGTTGGGGGTTTTATAAAATGTTGATTGGAAACACATGTCTACCTATTTCAAGATTAGACTATGAGATGGTTGTCTATTGTGACTATGCTTGTTTTGGGCTTTGAATCTATGATCTATTATGAGATTTGATGATGGATTTGAAGGTATCTTACATGATGGTTTTACCATGTGTTGGTGGGTTTATTTACGTTAAGTTTTCACACATTATTTCACTCTTGAATGGCATGATTTTGAACTAGCATTGCACACCCGCCAAGTGTTTGATAAATGTCTTGATAAGGATTCATGAACTATTGATGATCCATTGCATGGGTTATGAATCAATTGACTATATACTGATTAAGGGATTATATGTATGTATTGAATTCATGAAAAGTATCTATAGTGTTGAAAGTTGACCACACCTTGTTGAGGGGGTGTCATGGCTCAACCACTTTGATGGGGGTTGCTATGCCCATCTACCATGTTGAGGTATATATACCTTCACCACTTTGATGGAGGGTGCTATACCCATCTACCATGTTGAGAGGTATATAACTTCACCAGTACGATGGGGGTGACATGCCCATCTACCATCTTAAAGGGTATATACCTTGACCACTATTATGGGGCATGGCATTCCCATCTACCAATTGAGGGGTAGATACCTGAATTTCATTCCAAGGGGGTAACATGCCTTGGATTCCAAGTAATAGTTTGCTTGGTCTACGATAATGGTCTCTTTCTGCACATATAATATATCTTATACAAGCATGTTTTACTTCAAGCACTGATTATTCGTGCAATGTTGTTATTATACTTATTCCTTGCTTATGATTATGCGTTTTGACTACGTTGCCTATCTCTTATTGCATTGAATCCTACATACTTAGTATATTCAAATGTACTAATGCATACTTTATGACTACATGGTGTTACCATATAGGAACCGGATCCCCGCACGAGCATCCTCCATTTAGCTAGTTTTGGCATCTAGAAGATAAGATTTGCTGAGTCCACAAGTTCGAGGACACTAGCTATGCTACTCTTGCTTTGTTAAATCTTTATGTTGAACTCTTGATACTATGAGGGTGAGCCCGAAAAGTGTCTTGGCCCCTGCTCAAATCTATGTTTAGAGGTTTTGTTAGAGAAAATGATGTGCTTATGCTTTGATATTTGACTCTTCCATGTTTTATGCTATAAAGCCTTTCCTTAGTCCCTTTATCCTTATTTATACTGTCATGTTTTTTTTAGTTGCTTCCACAACTAAGGTGTGTAAATGATATGCTAAGAGGTTTCTTTGGGGTCCTTTAATGTTCCCATTCTCCTTGTTACATCTAGGCCCTAGTCATGAGTCGTGATAATAACAAATGCACTTAAACATCATTTTCAAAATTCTCAACATGAATGTCAAAATCACCATAAATGTGTTACCACAAAACATGGATGCATGCAAAAAAGCGTGATGGCTTAAACTTAAGACTTGAAATCATATAGGTACATCTTTGTTTCTCAACCTTTTCACTCGTCTATCCAAAATTTCTATCGGGATCTCCTCATAGGTCAAATTATCTTCTACAACACCCACAACCTCAAGGGCACTATAATACTTAGGTTACCTACACACTTTCTCAACATAGACACATGGAAGACTAGAAGAACCATATTCATCTCCATAGGCAAGTCCAACTCATATACAACCTTACCCACTCTCCTCAAAACTTCTTGGGCTTAATTTCTCTTTCTTGCCAAACCAGACCACACCCTTCATGTGTGAGAGTTTCAAGAAACCCAATCACCAACCTTAAACTCAAGATCTTTTCTCCTCATATCGTGGTAGGACCTTTGTCTACTTTGGGTTGCTTTCAATCTCTCCTTATCAACCTCACTTTCTCTAAGGCTTCCATGACCAAATATGGACATATCAAAGCCATATCTCTCACTTCAAACCACCCAACTAGGGATCTACAATGCCTACCATATAAAGTTTCAAAGGGAGCAATTGTTGCAAGCAACCTCAATAAGTGAAGATATTCATCATAACTGCCTTTAAACTCCAATACACAAGCTCTAAGCATATCATCTAGAGTTTGGATAGTCCTATCATCTTGACCATCCATTTGAGGATAAAAAGTAATCGTAAGCTTAATCTTGGCACCAAGATCTCTTTGGAAGGACCTCCAAAAGTGAGAAGTGAATTAAGCACTAGGATCCAAAATGATAGACAAAGACACCCTATGCAATCTAACCAACATATGAATATACATAACTTTGCATAATCTTCAGCACCATAAGTGGTTTTGACAAGTAGGAAGTGAGCCACCTTTGTCACTCTATCAACAACGACCCAAATAGAGTCAAAATGTTTCCTCGACTTAGGCAACCCAAACACAAAATCCATGTAGATCTCTTCCCACTTCCAAGTAAGATTTACTCTATCTTGGGATACGCCATGTGGCCTTTGATATTTGTCTTTCACTTATTGTCAATTGCTACATCCGGATATGAATTTAGCAATATCTTTCTTCATACCAACCCACCCATACACCTCCCTTGAGTCTCTATACATATTTGTAGAATTGGGATGCATGGAATAGGATGAATTATGGACCTTCTTCAAGATTAATTTTTTCAACTCAACCACATTTGGCACACACAATCTACCTTGGCACCTAAGGGCATAATCTCCCCCTTGGGAGAAAACTTCCATCTCATACCAAGGCCTTCGACTCTAGCACGATGGGTTCAAAATCTTATTTTGCCTTCACCTCCTCAATCTTTCTTCTTAGGATCCACCTTAATACCCTCACCCGACACTAGATGCCCTAGAAAAGCAACTTCTTTTGACCAAAACTCATATTTTTCATATTTTACATACAACGTCTCCTCGCTTAAGATTTGCAACACCACTCTCAAGTAATTCACATGCTCACCCTCACTATGGGAATAAATTAAGATATCATCAATAAAGACCACCACGAACATGTCAAGGTAGGATTTAAAGAACCTATTCATCATATTTACAAATATAGCTAGTGCATTACTCAACCCAAAGGACATAACCACAAACTCAAAATGCCCATACCTAGTTCAAAATCCATCTTCGGAATATCACACTCCCTCACTTTCACATGGTTATATCTGAACCAAAGATCAATCTTAGAAAAGCGACTAACTTCTTGAAGTTGATCAAAGAGGTCATCAATCCTTGGTAAGAGTACTTGTTCTTTATGGTAACTATATTAAGTTGCTGATAATTAATGCACATTCTAAGGGAATCATACTTTTTCTTCACAAATAACACTAGTTCATCCCAAGGTGACTTACTAGGACTTATGAAACACTTTTCTCACAAATCCCTCAATTGATCCTTCAACTTTTTCAATTCTATCAGGGCCATACGGTAAGGAGGGATGGAAATGGGCTGAAATTAGAAATGAGGTCTATACCAAAGTCTATTTTCTATTTGGGAGGAACACCAAGAAGCTCATAGTGAATGACATCAAGAATCGCATTAACAACTTGAACAGAATCAATAGGAAGGACTTTGGACTCAACATCCCTAACCATCAAAAGATGATAAAGGTAACCATTTGAAATCAATTTTTGGCCTGCCCGACAAGAAATGAATCTTCCCTTGACCACCACATAAAAACTTTTCCACTCAAGCATGGGAGGGAATTTGAATTTAACCCTATGGGTTCTACAATCAATAGAAGCGTAATATGCATGGAAGTAATCC
Organism: Solanum sejunctum; assembly: GCA_025642045.1. NCBI lineage: Eukaryota > Viridiplantae > Streptophyta > Magnoliopsida > Solanales > Solanaceae > Solanum > Solanum sejunctum. The sequence continues at coordinate 7,741 of JAOTQJ010203370.1, read as the reverse complement.
ATCCCAAGAATGACATCAAAATCCATCATATCTAATTCAATGAAATGACAAGGCAAGACTTTATGCAATATGAACATGGAACAATTTCTATAGACCCTTTTAGAAACAATGGACTCACCAATGAGTGATGACACATCATAAGGTTCACAGAACAATTCAGGTGTCATGAGCCAAGTCTAGGGGCTAGACGTGATTGAGGATTTGGGAACTAGAAAGAATCCCAAACAAGCCTCATAGGATATCATTACACATCCTTGGTCGCAGAAGCAATTAGAATGATAATAAGAGATAAATGTAAACAAGGGGAAATTGGGACTACAAATACACTTCCATATTATAAACATCAAGAGTCAATAGAGTCAAGCTAATAGTATAGATACATAATATATACATAACACCTCTACTACATAGATAAGAGCAGGGGCCAAGACAAAGAAACTAGGCTCACCCTCATAGTAAATACATATGCCAAAGAGAGAAAGTCTTAATACTTAGCAATAGAGCATAAGTAATGTCCCAGAATGGAGGACTCACCAACAAGCATGATAGAAGTCGTATTAGCCATGTGGAGGGGGATGATCTATCGGTACACTGGTTCCTACATGATGAAATCATGTGGGCATAGAGTTCGTATGTTTAAATGTACTAAGTATGTAGGTTTCAATACAACAAGAGATAGGAATCATAGGCAAAATGAATAATCGTAATTAATAGACAGTATACTAACGATATTACACATATGAATAATGCTTAAAGTAAAACCATGCTTATATAGAACATAATACATGTGTAAAGACTGACCGTTATTGTACAACCCAAGGACTACCACCCCCTTGGATAGGCGCATGAGGTACAAACAACTTTATAAGGTTGATGGAGTATAAACCCCCCACTGAGGTTGATGGAGTACAAAACCCCTATAAAGGTTGATGGGTACCAACCCCCAACAAAGTTACCTGAGCCTACCACCCCTCGAGCTACGAGACAAAGGTACCAACCCATCAATAGGTTATCGGAGTCTACTACCCCTTAAGATAGGCTTGGTCATCCCCAACACTATATAGAGATAAAATCATATATATATATATATATATATATATATATATATATATATATATACCCCTTTTATCATCATACACATACATTCCTTTTTATCATCATTCCATCATCATTTAATCATCATATAGTCATTCAACTCATAAGACATATATTAGACCTTCATTTCCTCAAGAATCCATAATCGAACATTTTATCAAACACTTAGAGGACATGTAATGCTAGTGTAAAACCATGCAATTCAAGAGTTAAATTATGCTTAAAAAATCAATGTAAAGCCATCAGTAGATACTAAGTAACACCCTCTAATAATCTACATCAAGACCCTTCATCAATTCTCATTATAGACATTAGATTCATGGGCCCAAACATAGCAAAACAGTCATAATTTCATAAAGCTCAACATAGTGTACAGTGATTTTCATACTAAGTAAGATCCATGAGTAATTCAACTTTAAATCATGCAATTTTTAAGAAAAGGAAGCTTGGGTATCATGGGTGAAAGGAACCTATGAAAGAAACCCACATATCTTAGCCTTGGAGATAAACTTGATGAAGATTGAAGATTGATATTTGAATCTTGGGAGGAAATCCTTAGATCCGGAAAGGGTTTTGAGACTTGCCCTTAAGAGTAAAATATTTGAACAAGTGTTTGAATGAGTATCGGAGGATGTTTTGAATGATATGAGGGTGAAAATGGTTAAGTATAGGCATATTCACATTTTGAGGACACTTAGGCCCAAGACTTAAATGTCTTGGATGGCAAAAAAATAAATAGGTAAAATTTACGCAAGCAATGGCTGAATTTACACATGTCTGCAATGGAGGCGTGTTGCGGTACGATCGTGGACAAACACTAGATAAGCAAACTTGTGAAAATTGAAATTGCTAATCATTTGTTCTTAAATCTAGGTTAGATCGATTTTCTACTCAAAATGACCCCCTAATCAAGAATATGAAGTCTGATTTTCAATATCGCACATGGATTTAGAGATATATAGAAATTACGATTCCGAATACTTTTGAGGCACATTTTCGAGCACTTTTTGGGGTCATTTCAATATCACCCCATTGGGAACATTAGTCCCCAAATGTCAAAGAAACGTATATGAGAGACATAAATATAACCATTTTAGCCCATATAGAGATGCAACAGTCCATAGACATCATTTCAAAATTTTCATCATAAGTGTAAAATCATCATGAACATATCAATTTAAACATGAACATATGCAATGACATGGGGTTAAACTTAAGACTTGAGATCAAATGAAGGAGTTAGATCAATACCTTAGGCTTCAGTGGAGTGGAAAAAGTAAGGATATCGCTTTTACATGTTCGCTTCGGCCTCCTAAGTAGCACTCCCAACTTGTTGATTCCTCCAAAGGACTTTAACAAAGCCACCTCTTTGTTTCTCAACCTCTTCACTTGCCTATCCAAAATCTAAATCGGAACCTCTTCACTTGCCGATCAAAAATCTAAATCGGAACCTCTTTATAAGTCAAATTATCCTAAACAACACCCACAACATCAAGAGGTACAATGGCATTAGGATCCCCTACACATTTCCTCAACATGGACATATGGAACACCGGATACACCAATTCCATCTCACTAGGCATCCTCAAATCATAAGCTACGTTGCCAACCCTCCTCATGACCTCACAAGGACCGCCGTATCTTGGGTGCAACTTTTCCTTCTTACCAAACAGACCACACCATTGATGGGTGAAACCTTTAGATAGACCTAATAACCAACTTTTAATTCAAGGTCTCTTCTTCACACATCGGCATATATATTTGGAGACTTTGGGCCGCCTTCAGCTTTTCCCTAATCATCCTAACATTCTCAAGAGGCTCTATAACTAGATCTAGTCCATACAAAGCTACCTCACCAACCTCAAACCAACCAACTGGTGATCTATAATGTCTCTCATAGAGAGCCTCAAAAGGAGCTATACCAATGCAAGAATGATAGCTAGACAAACTCAATCAACGGAAGATGGTCATTCCAACTACCTTTAAGATCCAACACACATGCTCTAAGCATATCCTCAAGGGTTTGGATGGTCCTCTTTGCTTGGCCATCAAAGCTTAACTCTAGTAATAAGACCCCTTTGTAAAGATCTATAATAATGTGAAGTGAATTGTGCCCATGATACGATATGATGAACAAAGGAACCTCATGTAATCTTACCAAGTCATAAATCCTAAATGTGGTCTTAACCAGTAGAAAGTGAGCTAATTTTGTCATCCTATCAAGTACAACCCAAATGGAATCAAAACAAATTTTAGTCTTGGGAAAACCAACCACAAAATTTATATTTATCTCTTCCTACTTCTAAGTAGAGACCTCAATGTCTTGAGTTAGGCCACCTAGCCTTTGATGTTCCGCTTTCACTTGTTGACAAGTATGACAACCAAAATAACTTTGGCAATATCCCTTTTCATGCCTCCCCACTAATACACATCCTTCAAGTCTCTGTATATTTTGGTAGAACCATGGTGGACAGAATAAGAAGAGTTATGGGCCTCATTTTCTATGAAACCATCAACATAAGGAACACACAACCTACCTTTGTACCTAAGGGCACCATATACCCCTTGGGAGAAAACCTCCATCTTGCCCTCTTTCAACAAGGCCTTCAATTCTAACAAGGATGGATCATGGTATTTTTTTGCCATAGCCTTATCCATCAAAGAAGAATTAAAGGCATCAACAATAGCCACACCTTTATTACTATCCACACTGTTTTTGGGACACAAAGGTTGAAGACATAAAAACCTTGGAACGCAAGAAAATAACTGGCCAAAACTTACACAGGTCCACATCTTGTTCGCAATAGAGACCTCGCGAATGCTGAATTTAAACATGTCCATGATGGAGGCACATTGTGATACAATCGCAGACAGACACTGGATAAGCAAAATTGTGAAAATTGAAATTACTAATTGTTTGCTCTTAAATCGGCGTTAGACGCATTTTTCACTCAAAATGCTCCTCTGATAAAGAATATGAAGTCGAATTTTCTACATCGCGCATGAATTTTGGGATATATGGAAATGACAATTTTGGGGTTTTAGGGTTATTTCATCAAGACTATCATAAAGCTTTTTGGCAACAAAAGGAGTAATAAAAGAAAGAGTGGCACCCAGCTCTACCAATACATACACATCAAAATCAAAAACCTCTAACATACCAGTGATGACATCAGATACCTTATCCACTACTAGTCTTCCTTGAAGAGCATAGAATCTATTATGCCTTGGAAAACTCCTTGTTGGCCTCCTTTAGCTATTAGGCTCGCATTTCCACCTTGTCTTTGTGGATAATCATCTCAACTATTTTTTGAGCATGAGAACAATCAATAACTTTGTTACCCATTTGACCATAACAAAAGCAAGCATTAGAATTCCTTAAAACATGGACCACTATGATTCTTTTCACACCTTGGGCATCATGGATTTGTCATTCCTCTATTACCACATTGGAATCTTGGGTTGATCACCCTATCATTGGAAAACCTCTTTTTAGGAGCATGGGATGACCCTTGGCCTTAGAACTTGTGACCTTGAGGAAATCGGCCACCCTTAAAACCTTGGCAACCATCTTCAAAATGAGCTTTATTGGACTCACTACTTATTCTCTTTCTAAGCTTCTCCACCTTTAGTTGCTCAGCATAAGTCATGAGCCTAGAAAAGTCCATATCTCTTACTAGGATAATCTCACTATGACATGTATAATGAATGCTTGAATTAAAACATCCTTGTAAATCATACAACTTGCATGGTACATAATACATGTATGGGTAGAGAAATCAATAGACATACACCAAGTATCTATAATATAGAATCCAAGGTATGACACTTTCTTGGTAAGGTTGACGAGCATGGCACCCCCCGGCTAGGTGTGGTCTACTTGCCAAGGTAAGCCAAACATGATAATATGACTAGATGGATCCACTATTATAGCAATAATAATAATCATAATCCTATGGTGGCATATAATTTAGAGACTGAAGACTTTATGTGAGGACCCCTTGAGTCGAGCCCCCATCTTAAGCATCAATCGGTGCTAAGTCAAATTCCACAGAATACTTTAAATAATCATAACTTGTATAACTTGTAAGAAAAATTGAAACATGACATAAGTAGCTCTTGAAATATGCTTGCTTATAGTAGTGAGCCTAACTTGAACATGAGAGTAGATCATAATCATATATGAACCTTTGCTTTAACATGAATAGCTCACAAGATGTAAAAATCTTGAAATAGGGATTAACTTGATACTTGTAAAATCATAGGTACTTTTCATGAATTCAATACATACTTGAAAGCCCTTAATCATCACATAGTCACTTGACTTGTAAATCATGAAATGGATCATCAATAACTTGAGAATTCTTGACTTGACATTTTATTAAACATGTGGTGAGTTCATGATACTTATTCAAAATCATGCAATTCAAGTGTGAAATAAAATGAGTAACTTCATGCAAATCAACCTACTAACATGTATTAAAATACTCATGTAGGGTACCTTGAAATCCATTACAAAAGCTCATGATAAAGCATAGCTTCATAGCTCCAAACATGCATAGTTCCAATAGATATAATCAAATCAGACTATAAGTTTAAAATAGATAGCATGCATAATCAATCAATATTTCATAAAACCCCAACATGATTTATGCTCATAATTCATAATAAGAGATAACCATAGTTAATACAACTTGAAAATATGAAATTTTTATGAAAAGGAAGATTGGGATCCACGGGTGAAAGGACACAATGGATGAAACTTACATACCTCAAACTTGAATTTTCTTGTGATGCGCTTGAAGGAAACATAGAGCTTGAAATGAATCCTTGAGTTCCAAAGATAAGCTTGATATCCTTGAATTTGGTATGAGATATTTGGTTAAGTCTTGGAGTGGTTTTTGTGAGGGTTTTAAGTTGTATAAAGTTGAAACATGGCTAAGTATGGGTGATTTCAAGTTTAAGTGAGCATAGGGATATGACTCCAATGCCCTTGGGTGCATAAGAAAAAAAAACTAAGGAAAAAGTTAAACTACTCCATGTCTGGTCCGCGACACGGATCTAACGCAAAGGACAAAATTGTACTGCTCCTTGCCCCTTGTGCGTCTCAGCCAAGGCGCTGATTCTCTCAGAAATTCAAAAATTAACGAAAATTATTTTTTGCTACAAGTCCTCTAAAATTCGTATTATGCCCATTTCTCACTCTATTTTTTACTTTGATCGAGAATATGAAGTTGTATTTTTGATATCATGCATGAATTTTGAGATATATGGAAATTACGATTATGGGCATTCTGAAGCACATTTTTGAGGCGCTTCATTGGGACTAAGAAAGACCACTTAGTCTCACAAAAGATGTTCATGTATGATGCCTAATAACATAAGCTTGCCTATATACATTTTCAACAAAGTAGACAAGGATTATTTTAGGACATTATAGGCATGTAAAGTAGGCTCAAGGGCTTTAGTATGGCAGTTTGGAAAAATAGTGACTGAAGACTATTCTTGAACTACGTTTTTCAACACTTTTATCTTACCAACTCCAACATTTCCACCTTATTCTCCTTTTCCACATTCAAGTTTTTCTAGGTATTTTTTTCTCATTTTCAACTTTTGCCTCATTTATACACTTCATTTTGCTTTTAATCTCAATCTAAGACATCTTTTTCTTTTTCTTGCACCTAGTATATGATTTTCTTCTTTTACTCCTCATTCCCTACTCACCACGTTATTTTTGTGTTTTTGCCTCTACACCGGCCACCCTCAAGATAGGCTTTTAGCCTATTTTGAAGTACACAATATATATTTCACTAACCAGGGACACTTTTGGTAGCCACCCTCAACTTAGGCTTTTTGCCTCAGTCAAGATTCACAAAGCTCAAGGACAGACTAGGGCCAATCTCAAGGTTATCACTAGACACGTTTGGGCTAATTAGGTGTTTTAGAAAGAATTGATTCATGTAAGGCTTAGATATTTGGAAGAATGGATAAAACATCATTTCGTTGGTTATTTTAGGCTAAAGTAGACTAATTCAAAGAATAAGGGCGTAAGATCCCTTCCTTATCCATTTATTCTGCAATCTAACTTTGAGTAATAGGAAAAGTTCTGAATTAGCACAAAAATACATGAATTTAGTAAACATAAGCTCACACAAATTTGTCATTGCATACTGTTAGACCCCGTAAGTTAGAACCCGTAAGTCCTTAATTAGTTCGAATTGGTAAAGCTTGGGACCAAATGTCAATTTTGTTCTAAGTTTAATCCTTAAAGCATTAAATTATTATGGGGTCATGTGTGTGTTTAATTCTTATTGGTCCAAGTATGGGACTTGAGTCTATATATATACATGTGTGAGTCTATCTTGCACAAGGAGAGTTCTGTACACTTAGAAAAAATTAGAGAAAACTAAAAAGTAAGCTGAAGCTCTCGGCTTGCTACAGGAGGAAAACAAATTTTGTTTCTTTGAGTTTTCGATTATTTGATGCTTCAAGCTTGGTATATTGGATCCCCTTAGTGGCATATAGGCGTTAGTTGATCAAGGAAATATTTCGTTCGACGGCTAGGAAGGTTTGGGTCTAGTAAGGAGCTTGAAAGGTATGTTAATTTCTAACCTCATTTATGTTAATTAAAGCTTGTGGGTGTGTT
>JAOTQJ010203340.1:0-19710 GCA_025642045.1 Solanum sejunctum | reverse complement strand
CATCTTCCTAGTCCGACATGCATATTTGAGCTTTTACCTAAAAAGAGTATTTTTGACATTGGTATGTGTTACGCCTCCTGCAGCTATACTTCTACTTTATTTTATCATTCATTTATGCTTTTACCACTTTACATATTCAGTACGTGTTCCGTGCTGATCCCCTCTTGGGGGCTACGTTTTATGCTCGCAGGTACAGACGAACAAGTGAGAGAGCCTCCCTCCTTGGACATCTATCCACCATCGTTGTGCTCCTTTTCTCCAGGAGCATTCTTTTGGTATATGTACTAGTATTTATACTTTCTTTGTTTTGTAACCTCTTTGGTATATTCGAGGGTACGATGGGGCCTTGTCCCGTCACATGTTATAGCCTTTCTGTATAGAGGTCTGTAGATACTAGTGGGTAGTGGGTATGTGAGATAAACTTGAGCACATGGTCTAATACATGCATTTGATACTTGATCAGGCAGCGAGACCGCATTACTCTATGTATGACATGATTATTAGGAGGCAGGACCACAGCGGTGACCTTGTCAGCCCGCATTAGTTGTATATATATATGTGCATATATGCTGTTTGTACTTTCTGGGAGCTGCTGCAGGTGAGGATAGGGCATAAAAACAGAGGAGACTCTGCCAAAATTTCGGTAGAATTCTTAGACTTTAAGTTGGGGTTTTGCGATTTAATATTAGTTTAAGTGCCTAATCAGCACGAGTCATGGCCCCGGGGTTGGGCTGTGATAGAGGCAAGGGGTTGGTGAGGTCCCTGATATTGTTACCAGTATATTAAAAATCTTTGACTTTGATGTGTATGCTTTGATTGATCCGGGTGCCACACTTTCCTTTGTTACCTCTCTTGTTGCTAAAAAGTTCCATATTGTCTTTGAGTTGTTGCATGAGTCATATGAAGTGTCTACTCCTATTAGTGCCTCTATTGTTGCTAGGAAAGTTTATAGATGTTGTTCTATTTGCATTTTGCATAAGTTGTTACCTTGTGATCTTGTTGAATTAGACATGGTAGATTTTGATGTCATACTTGGGATGGATTGGTTGCATGCCTACGATGCTTCTATTGATTGTAGAACCCGTAGGGTTAAGTTTTAATTTCCTAATAAACCCGTCCTTGAATGGGAAATTCAAGTTATGGTGGTCAAGGGTAGATTCATTTCATGCATTAAAGCTCATAAGTTAATTTCTCGGGGTGTTTGTATTATCTTGTGTGAGTTAAGGATGTGGAATCCAAAGTCCCTTCCATTGAGTCCGTCCCTGTTGTAAATGAGTTTCTTGATATCTTCCCAAATGACCTTCCTGGTGTCCCTCCCAAAAGGGAGATAGATTTTGGTGTAGATCTCTTTCCCGAAACTTAACTATCTCCATTCCCCCTTATTGTATGGCACCGGCGGAGTTGAAGGAGTCAAAAGAGCAATTGAAAGATTTGTTGAAAAAGAGATTTATTAGATCTATCCAATCACCTCGGGATGCTCGGATGTTATTTTTGAAAAGAAGGATGGGTCACTTAGAATTATCATTGACTACCGGCAACTCAATAGGGTCATTATAAAGAATAGATATCCTCTTCCAGGAATTGATGACTTGTTTGACCAATTGAAGGGGCTAGCTTCTTTTCTAAGATTGATCTTCGGTTCGTATATCATAAAGTAAAGGTATGGGAGTGTGACATTCCCAAGATGGTCTTCCAGACTAGATATTAGCATTATGAGTTTGTTGTGATGTCATTTGGGTTGACTAATGCACCAGCCATCTTCATGTGCCTAATGAATAGGCTCTTTAAACCTTACCTTAATTCATTTATCGTGGTCTTCATTGATTATATTTTGATCTACTTACTTAGTAGGGAGTAGCATATGGGTCATTTGAGGGTTGTGTTGCAAAGGTTGAGGGAGGAGATATTGTATGCTTAATATGACAAGTGCGAATTTTGATTAAATAATGTTGCATTCTTGGGTTATGTGGTGTCGGGGGATGGTATAAAAATGGATCTTAAGAAAATTGATGTGATTAGAAATTGTCCTAGACCATTGATCTCGTCAGATATTAGAAGCTTCTTGGGTGTTGGGGTTATTATAGAAGATCTATGAATGGATTCTCCTCCATTGCTTCCCTAATGACAAACTTGACTCAAAAGAAGGTTAAGTTTAAGTGGACCGACGAATGTGAGAGGAGCTTTCAAGCATTGACGGATAGGCTTATGTCCGCTCCTCTATTGTCAGATGGGCTTGAGGGTTTTATTGTATATTGTGATGAATCTAGAGTTGGTTTGGGTTGTGTGCTAATACAAAATGGTAAGGTCATAGCTTATGCTTCTAGAAAATGCAAGGTACACGAAAGGAACTACCCTACCCATGATATAGAGTTAGCCACCGTTGTGTTTGGATTAAAGATTTGGCATCATTACTTGTATGGAGTGCATGTCGATGTCTTCACCAATCATAAGAGCCTTCAATATGTCTTCACTCAAAAAGATCTTAATTTGAGACAAAGAAGGTGGTTAGAACTTCTCAAAGATTATGACATGAGTGTGCATTATCATTCGGATAAGGCAAATGTGGTGACAGATGCTTTGAGTCAGGTGTTCATGGGTAGCCTAGCTCATGTGGATGGTGGTGATAGGGAGATGTCTAGAGAGGTGCATAGATTGTCTAAAATCAGAGGTTAGGTTGGAAGAGGTTGGTGACGATGGTGTGATTGTTGTTGATGGGTCTAAGTCTTCACTAATTGATGAGGTGATAGAAAAACAAAATCTTAACTCCTCCTTACTTGAATTGAAGGCCTTGGTGAAAGAGGGCAAAGTGGAGGCTTTCTCCTAACGAAACATAGTTAGGTAGGTTGTGTGTGCCTTGTGTAGATGGTTTTAGGGAGAAGATCCATGATGAGGCCCACAATCTTCTTATTCTATCCACCCCGGTTCCACCAAAAATGTATAGAGACTTGACGGATGTGTATTGGTGGGGAGGCATGAAGAGGGACATTGATAAATTTATTTTCGGTTGCCATAGTTTTCAATAAGTCAAAGCCGAACATCAAAATCCAGGTAGCCTAACCCAAGACATAGAGATTCCTATTTGGAAATGAAAGGTGATTAATATGGATTTTGTGGTTGGGTTGCCTAAGACTAGAAAAGGTTTTGATTTCATATGGGTAGTGGTTTATAGGATGATGAAATCGGCTCACTTTCTATCGGTTAAGACTATATATGGGGCTAAAGAGTATGCAAGGTTGTATATCCATGAGTTAGTGAGGTTATATGGGGTTCTTTTATCCATTATATTAGATTGTGGTGCAAAATTCACTTCACACTTTTAGAGGTCTTCTCAAAGGGGTCTTGGTACCAAAGTTCACCTTAAAACAACCTTCCACTCTCAAACGGATGGCCAAGCTGAGAGAACCATTCAAACCTTTGAGGATATGCTAAGGGCTTGTGTATTAGAGTTGAGGGGTTGTTGGGATGACCATCTTCCTTTGATTGAGTTTGCTTACAACAATAGCTATCACTCTAGTATCGGTATGACTCCATTTGAGGCCTTTATGGGAGACATTATAAATCACCTGTAGGTTGGTGGCTTCCGTTAAGGTCCTTTGGAGGAACCAACAAGTTGAAAATGCTACATGGGACGCCGAACTGGACATTCAAAAGCCGTATCCTTATTTTTTCCACTTCACTCAAGCCTAAGGTCCTAATCCTAAGTCCCCTATGAGATTTTAAGTCTTATATTTCAGCCCATAAGTCATTCATATGCATTCATATTTAAGTTGGTAAACTTATGATGGTTTTACACTTATGCTAAGAATTTGAAAATGGTGTTTTACATGTTATGCTGTATGGTTAGGGCTGATTAGTTGATGATCACCTCTTGTCTTGTACATCTCTTTTATATTTGGGGACGAATGTTTCCAAGGGGGAGATATTGTAACGACCCCAAAAATGTGCCTCGAAATGCTTGAAATTTTAATTTTCATATATCTCAAAATTGATTCGTTATTTTAAAAATCTGACTTCGAATTCTTGTTCATGGGGTCCAAATTAGGGAAGCAGGGTCTAAGCTCGATTTTTAAGTGATTAAAATGATTTATGAAAATGTACATGGCGCAATTTCTAGTGGCCTTTTTGCAATGCCTTCGCGATGCCTCACAGTGTTAATTGGACATTGTTTTTTCAGCTTTGGTCCAAGACTTCAAGTCTTGGGCCTAAAAGCTCTCATACGTGTTTTTACCTATACTTAATCATATTTCACCCTTATACTATCTTAAACATTTTTCAATATTCATTCAAATACTTAGTCATATTTTCACTCCCCAAACTCAAGTCCCAAACCCTCATCCCAAGCTAAGGTTCTCCTTCAAGGTTCTTCTCCAAGCATCAAGTCTCCATCTCCAATCTTCACCAAGTTCATCTATAAGCTAAGGTATGTTAGTTTCTTTCATGGGTTCTTTTAACCTATGATACCTAAGCCTTTTTTTTTTACATAAATTGCATGAATTAAAGTTGATTTACAAATAAGTCTTGATTATTATGAAATTCACTGCACACTATGTTAAAAGTATATAACGTTGTGATTGTTTTGCTATGTTTTGAGTTATAAATCTTTGATCTATTGTAAGATTTGAGAAGGGGTTTTGATGTATATATCTTTAGGGTGTTGCAAGGTGTTGATTGATGGTTTTACAATGAATTTTCTTGCATGGTTTCATTCCTATATTTCATGATTTTATACTAGTATTACACACGCTCAAAGTATTTGATAAAATATCCGGATGTAGTTTCTTGAGGAATTAAAGGTCCAAAGCATAAGATATAATATGAATGATGTTATGATGATGAAATAAGCTTATGTATATGATATACTCTATATAAAGTGTTGTATTAGACCATACTCGATCTGGGGGAACAAGAGCTCGGGTAACCATGTTGGGGTTTATACTCATCAACCATGAAAGGAATTTATACTTTGTCACCGTGTTGGGAAGGTATGATTACCATTAACTATGTGAGGGGTTTATACCACATAACCACCAAGGGTTTTATAGCTTGAACAACTAGCTTGGTCTCTTCTACACGTATGATATCCTATATGAGCATGAGTACTTAAGCATGTTTTACTTAAGCATTGATCACACATGCCATATTATATATTATGACTATTGCTTGATATTATGCATTTTGATTGTGATGTCTATCTGTTGTTGCATTTCATCCTACATACTTAGTACATTCAAACGTACTAACGTATACTTTATGCCCACAAGATGTCACCATGAAGGAACCGGTGCCCAAGTTGATCCTCCTCCTCCAAGAGACTAGTTCGGTACTATTCAGGCTAGTTGGTGAGTTCACTTCGGGGGCCTAATCTATGTTTCTTATGTTATGTATTGAGACATTCATCTTTATTGTTTATTTTGACTATGAGAGTGAGCCCGGTAGTTACTTTGTCTTGGCCCCCGCTCTTATCTATGTATTAGAGGTGTTTGTCGGACATGTTCAGTATCTGTTATATGAGTTTAACTCTTTGTCTTTTGACTATGATAGTGTGCAAGCTTTTTCCTTAGCCCCGTTTTCCCTATTCTTTTATCTTTGATGCTTGATTTATTGCTTCCGCGACTAATGTTGTGTAATGATATTTTATGAGGCTTGCTTAGGCTCCCTTTGGGTTCCCCTTGTGCCATGTCACGTCTAGGCCCTAGGCTTGTGTCGTGACATGTACAGGTTCTCCAACTTGAAGATATCTTTTAGAAATACGAACTAGAGTAAGATGAAGTTGATGAGCAAAACAATGAATTGAATAAGCCGATCAACTTCTTAATCAACATCTTAAGGCCATTGATATCACCTTGTATATTACTTGCTCCATCATAGCATTGTCCACACACACAAGATAGACCCAAGGTATGTTGAGAAAGTAAATTGACAATTGCTTCATTTAGACATAAAACACTAGTATTTCTAACATGAACAATGTCATGAAGTCTCTCTATCACAAATAAAATACTCTTCTATCAACATACCGTAAAACAACCGCCATTTGCTCCTTGCATGAAATATCAAAAGATTCATCAACCAATAAGAAAAAATAGTCACCATTTAGTTCCTCTATAATACCCTTAATTGTTTCTGTCTTCCACGCAATCACAATTTCTTTTTGAATCTTTGGACAGTTATTTGATCATTTTGAGGAGCATCTTCCAATACAAAACTACGAATCTCATCACATTTTTAAGCATAAAATAAAAGTATCTCTAGAAAGTAACCTCTATTTAGTGCCAATTTAAATTCATCATGACCTCGAAATGCTAACCGTTGCTTCACAAGAAGTCTTACTAGATCAACCGAAGCTGCTAAGTGGATTCGATATCCATGTTTATCTTGATTCGATTTTTTCTCAAAAGAAGCATGAATAGATTGTTGTTGCCGCATTAAATCTTCAATTTTCCTCTTTGACTGATTATGGATGCTAGTAATCCCACCAATGTGTGTTTTTAAACTAATTTTTTTATGACAACCCTAAACTACGTAGTTGAAAATACTTCACCTCCATCTTGAAGATTATTATTTTCCTTGAATTAATAACAATACAAATAATAGGTTGCATCTTTACTTACATTGTGCTGCAACTAATCATGAAATTCAATAGACCATTTACAATTAAAATGACGTATATCTCCTTAAATCTTTGTTTGAGAAAATGAGGTTGACAAGGTATTTTTTTCTGAAGATAAGCTCTTCTGATTGAATCATGATAATTTGGATGAAATTCCATCATTTGAGTTTTTTCACCTGTATCGACCTTTAAAGAACTCAAATCAAATTCTTGAGAAGATGGTGATAATACTTCTAAATGATTAGCATTTTCTTCTCGTTCCCGATTAGGTTGACTATGAGCGATAGAACTTGAATTTGATACTTTGAAAAAAGTACTTTTTCATTGATTCTTGAATCTGTATAAGATAATTGAATCATTAAATACATTAGAGACAATTCTTTATGTTACAATTTATAAATTGAAAATAGATGTTACCACCAACATTTTTTTTTTACTCGTCTATTCGTAGTCATTGATTCTCTCAATAAAGTTAAGAAAATTAGGCAATAATACTTTATTAGAGAACTAGTAAAATTTATATGAATGAATGAATCAAGAAAGTCAACACTATACTTATTCTTAGAATTTAGAGTACCACTATTTGTTATAAAAAGTAGCATATTTGTCCTAATTTCTAATTTCTAAATCATATATTTTGATTTAAAAATCAAGCTTCAATATTCACAAAAGAGATAAGTTCAAAAACACACCTAAACTCTCTCTCTTTTAAAAAAAAAATAAATTCATACGTAAACTAGTCGGAGTGTGAGTTTCATACCTAAACTATCACTTATTAGTTTGAGAAACACACCTCAGTGGTGTGTGTAATACACTTTTTCTTTTATTGGAGAGAATCCTGCCACATGATATGTCACATTGATAAAATTAAATGAAATATTTATATTAGTTAAAGGTAAAAGATTAAAGTATAAATATTTTTCTAAAAAAATATTATTTTTTAAATAATTATTTTTTAAAAAATAAAATTTAAAATATTTTTTCCATCTAGTCCACCGTCCACACCCCCCGTGTACCCCCTACCTACCCCCCAACAATCCCCACCCTTTTATTTTTTTGAATCTCTTTATTAAATATTTTTTAAAAGTTCAAACTTTAACCCCTACACCACTCCTACTTAAAACAATTGATATATTTTTAAGATAAAAAAAATTCTATCCCACCTACATCAAACCCTCCACTCCTAATTTATTTTTTTCTTTTTATTTAATTTTTTTTTATTATTTATAGATATGTACACATATTTTTAAAAAATATTTTTTCTACTTGTTTATCGAATATAATAGAAATAAGAAGTTTATTTTTTTAAAAAATAATTGTGACAAATAAAAAATAATTTTCTAAAGATAATCAAAAAAATTAAAAGCGGAGGATTAGGTGGGTAGCTTAGAATTATTTTTTATAAGAAAAATTAAAATAATATCTAAATTATTATTTTAAAGGGGAGATGAAGTGAATTTTTTTAAAAAAAATTATAATTTTTTTTAAAAAATATTGGTTTGTTCGAGGGGTTACGGTGAGAGGAAGTTGTGAGGTGGGATAAGAAAAATATTTTATATATATAATAATTTTATGAAATAATAGTATTTTAATATTTAATTTTAACTAATACTATAATTTATTTATTTTTTGCCAAGGTAAAATATTTTGTCCATGTGGAATGTGACGTGATATTTTTTAAAAAATAAAAGAGAAGGTGTAGTACACACACCATGGTGAGAGTGGAATAAAAGATAGAAGTTGTTTCTCAAATTAATAAGTGATAATTTAGGTATGAAACTCACATTTTCAATAATTTAGGTATGAAACTCAAAAAAAGAGGATAGGTCATATATGTTTTTAACACTTATCTCTTCACAAAATTAAAATAAATACTAAAATAATAAGTAAACATAACCAATTTCAATTTAGTTCCTCTTATTTTGAATCTTTAATGAAGCTGAGAAAGATTTTTATAAATCGATTTACAACTACCAACTACCAAGAAAAGAAATTACAAAAACAATCTTAACTAAGAATGAAGATAGCAAAATGCATTTAAGAAAGACATACTTTTGAAGCAAATGAAGTGCACTAAGAAGACCAAAAAAATAAAATAAAGAACCATTTATTTTTTAAACTTTGGTTGTAAATTTTTTAATTTTAATTTCTTGAAATTTGGAAGAAAATGATGAAAAAGAGAAAAGAATTTACCTTTTAAGCTTGAGTTTTGATTTTTCCACTCTGGATTGAATTTAGAGTCAAGTTTGAAATAATTCAATAATACGCAAATTAATGGAGATGATTTAATAGTTGACTTTTGAGTTTTTAGGAAAGAACCAAAGAAGCGAGATTTAGAATCTTGGAAAGATGAAAAGTAGTTTAATTTTTGGAATTGGGATTTGGAACCCTTCTATTATTTTTGGATATAAAATATTATTTGAGTTTTTTTTAAAGGTAAAGTGAAATATTGGGGCATTGGCTGGGTAAATTAAATGAAAGATTAAAGTGAAATATTGGGTTGGTCTGCCCAGACTCGAAATTAAATGAAAAGGATTACTAAGAGAAGCTAAAACTACATCGCTTTTCGTGGGATTCGAACTTGGGTGCACGAGTTCATTTTAAAGGAAATCTACCATTATGCTAAACTTTACTTACTGTTTAGGGAGTTCAAATTTAATAAATATATGTAAATGTAGAAAATTTACCTTATATATATAGTGTTATTTTTCACCAGGGGACGGGGGGATACGGATGAACTCCCTACCGCTACCCTAGTTCTGCCCTTGGTTTCTCATTTATCTTCATTACCATGGTCTTTTAATATTGTTTTACTAGCTTCCGCATGACACTTGATTCTTATTGATCCTGACAAGGGGTATCAAAGCTTGAGATAGTTTTTGTCCTAATAAGTGGTATCAGAGACTAGGTTTGGGTATGTCAGAGTAGTGGACTGTGTTTTGTGAGAAATTTCCAATATGGCAACAGGATCAGAGATCTATGGTTGATGCCTTGTATCAAAAATCTTCTTGACAAAGCGATGGTCAAGCAGCGTGTCCCACTAGTTGGTAGTGACAGCGCAAGATGGCTAGCAAATCAAATATATTATAGCAGAAGGAGAGGTTACGAACTGTGTGATCTTGGTTTGAGAGGAGGATTATTTGTTATGACAAACCCCATTCACATCGGATGAAGAAGAAAAAATATAACACTATAAGCGTTCATTACCCAACTCCATTAGTGTGAAGCTTTTTGGGATGTGTCCAAAATAAATTCGTGAGGACTTGTGTAATGACCTGTTAGGCCATTTAGATGACTTCTTATTTTTATCAAATATTCTCCTCGTAAATTCTAGATAAGTGTCATTGGACTCCTTATGACGTGCATATTTCATTCTTGATAGAGAAACTTTTTGCTTAATATTATAAGATACTATACTTTGTTTTCTAGGAAAATATTTTCACTCCCAACAAACATACCATTACTTTAAATTGTAGAGATTCATATTCTATTAATAACTTTTTTAATTAAGAAGTACAACTTGCTGCATTAGTGTGGTCATTTGTCAATTACTTAATAAAAGATAAAACAAAGTAAGTGCACTACACCTTGTCACACAATTATAAAAGTAACTGCACTATGACTGTGTATTCACTTTTTTTTCCCCTTAAATTCTTTGATTTTAGTACTTAGGCATTAACGAGAAAGAAAATTTGGGGTGGCGTCGACAAAGGAGAATTTTGTGTCCAGGTAATCCCAGTACTAATATTTCATAATTGTATTTATGAATGGGGACTATATAGTGGTAAGGTGTCAAAGAAGTCAAAGTAAATATTTTTTATTCTTATATTGATAACATTATACTGTAAGTATCTTACAAATAATATGTATTGATGTACGCTTCTATGAAATTTTTCACAACACTACTACAAAATTTATATACATCATTTTTACCACTTTTATATTTCACCATATGCTTACGATATATTTATATTTACATGTTGTAACATACTACAAATGTTCATTATAATAATACAATAATTTCGTAAAATACAAAATTCAGTGATTAAACCTTATTTCAAACTACAAAAACCTTATTACTTTTACAAATATATCAAACACAAGTGTTGTTTATAATAACATATACATAAGAACAATTTATGTCAAAATTTATTAACTAATTGTATTTTTTTTACTATCTTATAAAGAATTATAACATGTTATATATATCATTTATGCGGTTTCAGCTTTGAGGTAGGTTTGGCTATCCTTCTTTGAGATTGGAATTGAATTATTGAATATTCTTATGTTATAATCTATGGGATGGGATCGTATCATGTGTTGGGTTAAAAAGTCTTATTGTAATGCTAGTGTGAGAGATTTAATTATCTATGTGTTGCTTTGAGATCATGTGAATCCTAAATTGAGAATATTGTGAAAATGACATGTTGAAAAAGGGAGATAGTTATGATATGATATTGAGGATCATGGCTTACTTAAGAAATGAAAGTTACTAAAATATGGTGGAGTATTTTAAAGAGAATTGTATCTCAATATATATGAAAGAGGGTGAATATTATAATTGCTAAACTTTGAGAACTTTGATATATATTATACTTACTGAGAGAAATATTTCTTCCATAATTGTGCCTTGATTGCGTGCATTCTCATGTTACATATCATGACATAATGAGAAAATGTGAAGTTACTTTTTAAAAACCTTGACCTCAAGTTAGGTAGCAAGGCAGCTGATATATTGAGATTCTTATCATGAGTCTTTGACCATGAGATAGATGGCAAGGTAGTTGATATATTGTGATTGAGGTATTTGACTTGCAAGGTCCCTATAGGTCCCCTTAATGTATGGAGCCTTAGCTCGACGGGGTGTATATGACAGGCTATGTGATAGTCATGATTCCACCTTATATTACATTGCATATCATACCATTGTATTACTTATGGTTATTTTGCATTATCTTAATTGAGATTATATGTTTATTTTATTCACATCGTTCTATATAAATAGGTGGCACCAATGCCGGACTGGTTTTTCTATTAATGATGGAAGCGTTGCTAGATTATTTCATAGTTTATTCAATTTATGATTCCCAGTCGGTTAAACCTGTTGGGTACATATTATGTGTACGCACCATTATTTCTTTCTCCCTTAGCAGATTCTCGTCAGGACTATCCACATGATAGTTGATTTGCTCGTGCAGTTTGTTCATACCAAATCTAGTGGCTAGACTCAGAGCTTCGAGTTTCCATTGTACTCTATCTTAGTTGTTTATTCTTTATTTCTATTCGAAGACTGTGATGAACTTATTTAACTAGTTTATATATTAGATACTCTTTATACTCATGACACCAGGTTCTGGGATATGATTTTATGTGGTGACTATTTATCTATTGGGGTTTTCTCCTTCCAGTGTACTTTTATTGTCGAGTTTGGAATTAAGTGGGCTTCTAGTTATGACCTCGTTTCAATTCGTAACAAGTTTGGTATCAGAACTCTAGGTTTACTGATCTCATGAGTAAAAGAGTGGGGTGTCTAGTAAAGTCTCATGAATCGGTATATAGACATCCATATCTATCTTTGAGCGGCCACATGATGCTTATTAGAAGAAATCCTCTTTTCATTAATTCCTTTTGCGCAATTTGTTCATATTCAAGTTTTGTCTGTCGCTAATCTATTCTTTCTACATAGATGCCTAGGACTAGAGTTAGAGATACCTAGGATGAGTCAATACCTACTATCCAAGCCCCAGCTAAAGAGCGAGGCAAAGGTCGTGGCAGAGGTAAAGATCGAGGCCGGGATAAAGGAGAAGCACCAGCTCTAGGTCAGACCGAAGAGGATTCACCTGAGCCTATTTTTTACACAATTAATGAGTATGAGGAGCAGGCTGAGGACCTAGTTCAGCCTCCTGCAACCTCAGAGGATACAATGATACTGCAGGAGTTATTGACTCAATTGTTGGCAAGGTTGGAAGGTACCCCTACTAGTGATCTTCTAGGTACCCCAGTCCCAACTAGACCTGTTAGTCCTTCATAGCTAGCTCAGGGACCTAGTATGAGATTCCATACTCCGAGTTCATTTTCCATGCCTTCTATTAGACCTTTGAAGTTTTTAGCCCCACTAGTTTCTGCTGGTGCTACTATGTCCTTATTTGAGTAGAAAAACTTTGAAAGATTTGTGAGATTGACTCTTCCCAGATTAATTATATAGCTGGGGATAGGACATATGACTTTCTGACAGAGTGTCAGGATCGACTGTTTGATTTGGGTATTCTAGAGGCCAATGAAGTAGCTTATACATCTTATCAGTTCACAGGCATGGCTAAAGAGTGGTGGAGTAATCATGTCATGAAGGCCTGTTGATGCTCCAATAATGAGTTAGGAGCTATTAACTAAGATCTTTCTTGAGAGTTTCGTACCCTATGTTCTTTGTGATAAATACTACGATGAGTTTGATAGATTAGAATAGGGTTTTATGACTATGTCCCAGTATAAAGCATGATTCCATGAGTTGTCCTGCCATGCCATATATAGTATTGCCATGAAGTTTAAATAGATTCGCCAATTTATGAAGGGGTTCGCAAGTTATCTCTAGGAGGCCACAACCTCTCTTATGTTATCCGGTAGTTCCTTTCAGAGCATTGTTCACTATGTTAGGGTGATAGAGGGCATTAGACATGCATGATAGGGTGGTGTTAAGAGGTCCTGCCATCAGGCAGTTTGTAAATTATGCACCTAGAGATAGAGATTCTCAAAGACAAGGCATTAAGGGTTATCAGGGGAGACCAGTTCATGCAACCATTCCTAGTATAGATTGTACTATTAGACTAGATCTAGCCAGACCAGTTATGATGGTTTCTTCAGTTCAGGGATGCGTAGTAGTTCTTTAGGTCATTTATCTCAGCGTTATCGGCCAGAGGTTGTTATATATGCAAAGAATTTCACCACAAGGCCAAGGATTGCCCTAAGCGTGCTTCTATTTCTTTTCCATCTGGGACACAGGCAACCCGATTTACACTAGCCCCAATAGCTAGAGGTTATTCACAAAGTACGAGGGGTAGTACCAAAAGTTCTAGGGGTGGAGCTAGAGGGGATGATCATGGTGGATCATCGGTCAGTGGTGAGCGTCATATATGCTATGTTATTCTAGTCCAAATAGAGGTGGAGGCATTTGATGATATGGCTACAGGTATAGTTCCAATTTGCCATCATTCAGCTTTACTATTGTTTGACCCTGGGTCCATCTATTCATATATATTGGGTTGTTTTACTAATGATATCAATGTTATATCTGAGCCCCTTGATGTGTCTATTTATATTTCAAACCAGTGTGTGAATCCTTAGTGATGGACAGGGTATATCAGGATTGTATAGTGGTAATCTTAAGTAAGGAGACGCAGACCAATTTGATCCTCCTAGACATGTTAAACTTTGATGTTATTTTGGGAATGGATTGGTTGTCCCTTTATCACACGATCCTTGATTATTATGCTAAGACTGTGACCTTAGCATATCCAGGTTTACCTCTGTTAGTATGGACAGGAACTCCTAGCTCTTATCCTAAAGAGGTGATTTCCTATGTTCATGCTCAGCATATGATGAAGCATGGGTGTTTATCTTATTTGGCTCACGTACATGATATTTTTAAGGAGTCATCTTCTTTAGAAACCATAAGGGTAGTGAAGGAGTTCATGAATGTGTTTCCTACTAACTTATCAGGTGTTCCCCCATATCAAAGTATTGATTTTGCCATTGATTTGGAGCAGAGCACTAAGATCGTATCTATTTCCCCTTATCGTATGGCTCCCACAGAGTTAGAGAAATTAAAGGAGCAATTAGAAGATATGTTGAATAAGGGGTTTATTCGGCCTATTGTGTCGCCTTAGGGTGCACTGGTGTTTTTTGTGAAGAAGAAAGGTGGTACTTTAAGAATGTATATTGACTATCATCAGTTAAACAAAGTGACCATAAAAAGCAAGTATCCTTTACCTCGTATTGATGAGTTGATTTGATCAATTTCAGGGTGCCTCAATGTTCCTCAAAATTGATTTAAGGTCAGGGTATCACCAGTTGAGGGTTTGGGAGTCAGACATCCCAAAGATTACTTCAAAACTCGATATCGGCACTATGAGCTTATAGTTAAGTCAATTGGGTTGACTAATGCCTCCACCACTTTTATGAAATTGATGAATTGAGTGTTTAGACTTTACCTGGATTTTTTTGTAATTGTATTCATTGACGACATCTTGGTATATTCCAAGAGTGTGGCAGACCATGTTCGTCACCTGAGGACTGTACTCCAGAGATTACGTGAGAAGAAGTTATATACTAAGTTCTCTAAATATGAATTTTGGCTCGAGTATATGACTTTGTTGGGTCATGTGGTTACTAAGGATGGTATTATGGTTGATCTGCCAAGGTTTCAATAGTTTGTGATTAGGTGGACCTACTTTAGTGACTAAGATTCAGGGTCTCATTAGATTGGTAGGTCATTATCGTCGATTTGTTCAGGGATTCTCCTTTATCGCAACTCCTTTGACTAGACTAACTCAGAAGGAAGTTGCAATTCTATGGACTGATGAATATGAGATAAGCCTCTAAAGGCTCAAGGAGTTATTGACTTCAGCACCTATTCTAGCATTGCCTGAGGAAGGTGTAGCCTTTTTTGTTTATCAGATGCTTTAGGTGTCAATTTGGGTGGAGTATTGATGTAGAAGGGAAGAGTTATAACATATGGTTCATGGTAGCTGAAGACCCATGAGTGAAACTACCCTACTCACGATTTGGAGTTAGCCACAATGGTGTTTGTTTTGAAATTATCGAGGCATTATCTCTGTGAGGTGTGTTATGAGATCTTCACAGATCATCGTAGCCTCAAGTATATTTTCTCTCAGCATAATTTGAACTTGAGGTAGTGTAGGTGATTGAAGTCACTAAAAGACTATGATGTCTTTATTTTTTATCACCTTGGCACTAATCTAGTGGGTGATGCGTTGACCAGAAGGCTCCTAGCATGGGTGGTTTGGAATTTCTTAGGGCGAAGGAGAGGCCTTTAGCTTTGGAGGTTCAGTGTTTGGCCAGAAAATTGGTCAAACTTGACATCTTATCGTCTTATAGTATGTTGGCCTTCATTGAGGATAGGTCTACATTGATGGATCATATTCGTGGTCACCAATTTGATGATGATAAATTATGTGTGATTTGGGGGAAAGTATTGAGGGGTGAAGCTAATTTGGCTTTTCTTTATTCTAAGGGAGTGCTAAGGATAATAGGCACATTTGTGTACCTAAGGTAGGTGATTGGGTTCGCTTAATCTTGGAGGACGCTCATTATGCTAAGTATTTCATTCACCTGGGTGTGGCAAAAATGCTTCATGTCCTAAAGTAACATTATTGGTGGTATGGGATGAAAAGAGACATTATAGAGTTTATGGCTAAGTGTTTGAATTGCCAATAGGTTAAGTCTGAGCATCAAAAGCCAGGAGGTTTGATGAAGAGAATGCCCATTCTTGAGTGGAAGTCGGAGCGTATTACCATAGATTTTGTGACTAGATTTCCCGTAATGTTAGGTATGTTTGACTCAGTTTGGGTGATTGTAGACAGGTTGACCAAATCAACTTACTTCATTTCGGTGAGGACTAGCCACAATGCGGAGCAGCTAGCTAGGATTTATATACATGAGATTGTTATATTGGATAGGGTGTTTATCTCTATTGTGTCAGATCGAGGTTCGATGTTCACTTCTCACTTTTTGAAGGCATTGCAACATGATTTGGATGCATGAATAAACATGAGCTCAGTATTTCATTCCTAGACCGATGGTCAGTCCCAGCGAAATATTCAGATATTGGAGGACATGAGGACATACTTAGGGACTGTGTGATTTATTTTGGTGCCCAGTGGGACCAATATTTAACCTTAATGGAGTTTGCTTATAAAATAGTTATCACTCCAGTATCCAGATGACACCATTTGAGGCATTGTATGGACGTAAGTGTCAATCGCTTATTGGGTGGTTCGACTCAGTCGTTGTTGATGCATTAGGCACTAATTTTCTTAGAGATGCTATGGAGTGGGTGCGCCTGATTCAGAGTTAATTGATGGTAGCCCAGATATGGTAGAAGAGCTATGGTGACAAGAGAGTTTGTCTCTTGGAGTTTATAGTAGGCGATCATGTGTGGTTGAAGATATCACCCATGAAAGGTGTGATGAGGTTCAGAAAGAAGGGTAAGCTTAACCCGACGTTTATTGACCATTTGGGATTCTGAGAAAAGTAGGTGAGGTGGCTTATGAGTTGGCTTTGCCACCTAGATTGTTAGTTTTCCATCTAGTATTCTATTTCTCCATGCTTCAAAAAATACATCCCGTATGTTCCCATGTTTTTTCTGATGATGTTGTAGAGTTGGGTTCGAATTTGGCTTATGAGGAGGAGCCAATAACCATTCTAGATAGACAGGTTTATAGACTCAGGACTAAGGAGATTGCTTCAGTTAAGGTTCGGTGCCGATATTGGCCTATTGAGTAGGCAATTTGGGAAATAGAGTCTGATATACATGCTCAATACCTGCATCTCTTCAAAGCTTTAGGTACTTTTTTTTATCGTACGCTTGAAGACGAACATTTTTTTTAGTAGTGGATAATGTAACTCATTAGGTTATTTAAATGACTTCTTACTTTTATCAAACATCCTTCTCAAAATTTTGAATGAGTGTCATTGGACTCCTTGTGACATGTATATTTCATTCTTGACAGAGGAACTTTTTGCTTAATATTACAAGATACTGTACTTTGTTTTTTAAGAAAACATTTCCACTCCCAATACACATACCATTACTTTAAATTGCAGAGATTCATATTTTATTCCTAATCTTTCAAATTAAGAAATGCAACTTGTTGTGTTAGTGTGGCTATGTGTCAATTAATTAATAAAAGATAAAAAGTAAGTGCACTACACCTTGTCTCACAATTATAAAGTAGCTACCTTATGACTGTGTCTCCACTTTCTTTTTCTCCTTAAATTATTTAATTTTAGTACTTAGGCATTACCAAGAAAGAAAATTAGGAGTGGTATCGACAGAGGAGAATCTTGTGTCCAGGTAATCCCAGTACTAATGTTTCATAATTGTATTTAGGACTGGGGAATATATAGTGGTAAAGTGTCAAAGAATTCAAAGTAAATGTTTTTCTATTCCTATATTGTTAACATTATACTCACAGTATCTTACAAATAATATGCATTGATTTACGCTTCTATGAAGTTTTTCACAACACTACTACAATATATATATATATCATTTTTACCACTTTTATATTTCACCATATGCTTACGACATATTTATATTTACACATTGTAACATACTATAGATGTTTATTATAATAGTACAATATTTTTATAAAACACAAATCTGGTGATTAAACTTTATTTCAAACTACAAAAATCTTATCACTTTTATAAATATATCAAACACAAATTTTATTGATAATAACATATACATGAACAATTTATCACAGCCCAACCCCGGGGCCATGACTTGTACCGATTAGGCACTTAAACCAACATTAAACCACAAAACCTTAACTTAAAAGTCTATCAAAAATTCGGCAGAGTTTTCTCTGTTTGCAGGCCCTATCCTTACTTGTAGCAGCTCCCAGAAAGTACATACAGCACAAATATACATAAATATACAACCAAAGCGAGCTGACAAGGTCTCCGCTGCGGTCTTGCCGCCTAGTAATAAGACATACACAGAATAATGCGGTCCCGCCGCATGATCAAGTATCAAAATATGTTTTAGACCCTGCGCTCAAGTATATCTCGCATTCCCACTACCCACTAGTATCCACAGACCTCTATACAGAATGGTTATAACATGTGGCGGGACAGGACCTCGTCGTGCCCTCGAATATGTCAAAGAGGTTACAACACAAAAAAAATATAAGTACTAGTACATATACCAAAGGAATACTCCTGGAGCAAAGGAGCGCGACGACGGTGGGTAGATATCCTAGGTGGGAGGCGCTCTCACCTGCTCGTCTGTACCTGCGGGCATGAAACGCAGCCCCCGAAAGGAGGGGATCAGTACAAAATATGTACCAAGTATGTAAAGCAGAAAGACCAAAACGTGAGTGAAAATAACAATTCAAATAGGAAAGCATAGAAGTCAAACCTATATGTCCACATGACAATACTTAGTCTTTTTCAACATCAAAATAATGCATAACGACTGGAACGATGGCGGCTCCTGAATGGGCGCCATGCAGTACAAGACTCTGGGAAGATTCAGATAATTGAATTCTCTATCACAAGTCCCATCTATCGTAGAGGTGAGCTACAGGCGTTACATATCGCCGTCCCTGTAGCCACATCATGGAGTAGATGTAATATAAGGGAAACACAGGCATTACGTATCGCTGTCCCTATAGTCACGCCATGTGATAGATGGAGTATAAGAGAAATACAGGCACTTTATAGGATAGGTGAGCTACAGGCGTTACGTATCGCCGTCCCTGTAGTCACGTCATGTGATAGATATAGTATAAATAAAATACAGGCGTTACGTATTGCCATCCCTGCATTCACTTTATAGGATAGGTGAGTCACATGCGTTACGTATCACCGTCCCTACGCCCACGTATCATACCATCAACATGTCCCGCTATGGCCCCCACACTTCGGAATTTATACCTAAATACATTTAGTTATACCTATGCATGACCAAAGCCAGCCTGGGAGCCAACGAATGAAACCAACTTGGCACGAGCGGATAAATGAGAGCTTTACGCACACAAATTAGGCAAAAGTCCATAATACACAA
The DNA here is from genome assembly GCA_025642045.1 of Solanum sejunctum. NCBI lineage: Eukaryota > Viridiplantae > Streptophyta > Magnoliopsida > Solanales > Solanaceae > Solanum > Solanum sejunctum. The sequence goes on along the minus strand of JAOTQJ010203340.1, from coordinate 292 downwards.
TTATTTCCGTAGAAAGTTACTAAGTTGGGATATTTGGTAGTTTATTTTTAAAATCTGGGGTATAAGTAAAGATGTTTATCGCAACCCACCTAGTTGTTATCTAAGGATGTCCCTTTTTAGAAAAGGCTTCCACATAAATAAGTTTAAGTATTTCATTAAGAGTTGTAAGATTGGAGCTATTGGAAACAAGGTCATCTTACGTTGTACCACAAACTGCCTATGAGATTAATTACTCAATTTCCATAGCTTCTATCAAGGAATCATAGTTACTTGAAATCTAACTTAGGAAGAA
>JAOTQJ010203329.1:0-58089 GCA_025642045.1 Solanum sejunctum | reverse complement strand
TCCTTAGCACACAATCTGTCCAGAAATTCCAGCACAGTCATACTAACATATACTTCTTATTTTTCATAGTAAAACCACACTAAAAACATATAAGCGTACTTACCACTACCTTCAAGGTATAAGTCTAATCCAAGAACTCTAGAAGAGTTATTTAGCTGCTTTGCAAGGTGAATAAAGGTTGAGAGAATTTTGAAGACTAAGCTGTTTTTGTTTTGAGAGTTCAATGGAACGATAGTGTTATGGGAGCTGATTTGACCCTGTTTTAACATGGTATTTGTACTACTTACTAAGGCTACTTAAGCCTTACATCACCAAGTAGGTGATGCAGCTCCTTGCTCATGTGACTTGGGCCTTTTGGAGCTCCAAATACATCTACTTGGGCTGCCCATTTTCAGATTTTGTCCTTCTTAGTTTGGGCCTAAAGTTTTCTAAGAATATTGTGATATCTTTCGGCCTTTATTAATATAATCCTTGGGCTGTAAATATAGTACATATGTGATGTTAATCATGGCCCAAAGTTACACCCTTAACACGGACTTTATTCATAATCAAACTTTGACAATTTCAACGTCGAACCTCGTTTTCTTTTGGTGTGCGATTTTAAGCTAAGCAAGTAGCTAACTCACCTGCTAGCTTCTACGTCCTACAAGCACCTCAATTCTCTCACTTCTTTTTAAAGCCATAATATCCTAAATTCGACATAAAACATATATTCACTCGACCCTGTTAAGCGGTAGACACATATAGAGCCGATTAACGCGAGATTCGAGCACTTTTGAAAATTAGCACTAATTTGGCCCAACCATGTCATGTTTCATTTGACTTGTACTACTAGTGTAAGGTATGGGGTGTTACACTGGTAATAAATTGCTAAGCTCAATAAACTTCTAATGTCCGACAGGATCAAAGGTTTAGGCCAATTGGTAATTACTTCCATCTCTTTGGGATCCACCTTAATACCGCCCCCAACACCATATGACCTAGAAAGGCAACCTCTGTTAATGAAAATTCACACTTCTAATATTTAGCATACAACTTCTCTTCCCTCAGTTTTTGTAGAATTACCCTCAAATGACCCACATGCTCCTCCTCGCTAAGAGAGTCGATCAAGATATGATCAATAAAAACCACAACAAACACATCAAGGTAGGGTTTAAAGACCCTATTCATAAGATAAATGAAGATAGCCGGTACATTGATCAACCCAAAAGATATAATAACAAACTCATAATGCCCATACCTAGTCCCGAAGGCCGCTTTGGGAATGTCACACTCCCTCACCTTCACTTGATTATACTCGGACCAAAGATCAATCTTACAAAAGTAACTAGCCACTTGAAGTTGATCAAACAAGTCATTAATCCTTGGTAGAGGGTACTTATTCTTTATGGTGACCCTATTAAGTTGTCGGTAGCCAATGCACATTCTAAGAGACACATCCTTCTTCTTCACAAACAACATCGATGCACCCCAAGGCAATTGGCTAGGCCTAATAAAAACTTTCTACAAGAAATCTCTCAATTGCTCCTTCAACTCCTTTACTCCAGCGGGACCATAGGGTAAGAGGAAATAAAAATGCGTTGAGTATCGGGAAGGAGGTCTATACAAAAATCTATTTCCCTTTTAGAAGGAACACCAGGAAGGTCACTAGGGAAGACATCAAGGAACTCATTTACCACAGAAACTGACTCTATAGGGAGAACTTTGGACTCCACATCCCTAACCCTCACAAGATGATAGAGGCACCCCTTAAAGATCAAATATTTGGCTTTAATGCAAGTTTAAGCCTATCCTTGACCACCATATCATGACTCTCTCACTCAAGGATGGGTTCATTTGGGAATTGGAATTTAACCCTACTAGTTCTACAATCAATATAGACATAATATGCATGCAACCAATCCATCCCAAGAATGACATCAAAATCCATCATATCTAACTCAACAAGATTACAAGGTAATATTTTATGCTAGATACAAATGGGATAATTCTTATAGACCTTTCTAGCAATAATAGATGCACAAATAGGAGTATACACCTTAAAGACTCACACAATAATTCAGGCTCAACATGAAACTCTTTTGCAATAAAAGGAGTAAGAAATGAAAGAGTGGCACCCTGGTCTATCAATGTATATATATCAAAATCAAAGAATTTTAACATACTAGTGACGACATCTAGCACCTCATCAACTCCTTGTCTCCTCTGGAGTGCATAGAATCGATTGTGCCTTGGGGCACCACCTTGTTGACCTTATCTCCCCAAAAAACCATATTAGCACCTCGACATTATCAACGAACATATTTACTCTTGTTGCAATTACATGGACAATCCATTGCCTTATGCCCCCCTTCACCACAACTATAACAAGCATTAGTAGCCCTCAAGCATAGACCACCATGACTCTTACCATACTTTGTACACATAGCATTAGGCCCCACACCAATATCACCTTGGACCCTTAGGTATTCATTGGCAAGCCTTCTATTAGGAGCATGACAAGACCATTTTCTTTGAAAAAATTGGCGACCTTTGAGGCTTTGGAATTTACCATCAAAACAGGCCTTTTGGCCTCATTCCACCTTCTCTTTCTCAACTTCTACCACTCCAATTGTTCATCATAAGTTATAAGGAAGGACAAGTACATGTCACCTATCAATATGGTGGCATGACATTCTTCAATCACCAAATCAAATACACCCATTATAAACTTATTCATCCTAGACCTCGGGTCGGCAACCAAGTGTGGAGCATATTGGGAGAGTTGGCTGAACTTGAGAGCATACTCTCTCACACTTATAGATCCTTGCTTCTAATTCATTAACTCCATGATGTTGGCTTTCCTACGCTCAAGAGGAAAGAATCGGTTAGGGAAAGCCGCCTTAAACTCCTCCCAAAGGATCACACTGTTGTTCCCCTTCTCCTTCTTCTATTGAGTATACCATATTTGGCATCATTGAATTTTCTTGAGTTTATATATTCCCTATGGTTCAACCCTTACCTTTGTTAGGTTCTATTTCTTTACAACAACCGCTTTATCTTCTAAAAAGAGTTGTAACTTGGGCGACATCGAGATTTTGGCACCATTGTCGGGGAATAAGGCTAGACTTAGCAAATTCATAGTGATTTGAGTGCTAATTCTTATTTCCTATATTTTACTTTTTTTTGTTGCATTTGTTCTTTTTTAGGGTGCAAGTATAGTGTATGCCCAACACTAAGATTCAAGGCAATCCCTTAGCTCCATTTGATATGGAGAACTAGAGAGAATTGCCCAAGATAATACGAACAATGCGGTCAATGCTGCTCTGACTAGGAACAATAACGAGAATGCTAATAATGAGAACCCACCTTCTCTTGAGGATATTGCTTCATAGCCTCAGGAATTTAATTACAATGCTTATCAGTGGAACTAATATAGGATAAATCCTATTGCTATGAAGGTGACTAGAGCTGTTGTGTTGGAAACCAAAGTCGGAACTTCAACAGCGATAGAGCTAACAGTGATAACCGTAGAGGAAATTATGATAGGATTAGGGGTATAGACAGAGATGAAGGTTGGGGTTGCTGAGATGGCTTTAGAACTTTTAACTATATGCCACCACATAACTATGACGTAGGTTCTAGTAGTTCAAAAATTGATGAGATGTTTGACCACCTGAACACAAGATGAGACTCTGAGGGATATTAAATATAAGACTTCTAGTATTAATCAGAAAATTGAGTCTCATTCTGTGGCTATCAAACATGTCAAATAATAGTTTAGTCAAGCATTGACTCAACTAAATTGACTAAACTAAATCAGCATCAGAGGGTTACACTACCTAACAAACTATTCAGAATCCTATGAATGAGGGGGTAGTTTATGGTGGTTACAACTTAGGGTGGCAAAAACACCATTGATCTTCCCATGCAAGTTGATGAGGATGATCTTCGAGAGGAGATGGTTACGACTAAAGATGCAGAGATAGGACATGATTATGTCAATGATAGGGTGAGTGAAGCTGCTGATATGCCAAAGAAATTAAAGCCCATTTGTAGCCCTCCTCCTTCCTTCCCTTAAAGAATCAAAAAGAGAGAGGAGTAAGGAAAATTTAAGCACTTTCTATCTATTTTTAAACAACTCTCCATCAACATCCCTCTTATTGAGGTATTGGAGAAGATGTCAGGGTATGCTAAGTATGTGAAGGACCTCATCACTAAAAAAGTACACTATGAGTCAGGAGCTCTTGCAAGAGCTTCAACATTTTAGTGATACTACAATGAGGTCCTTGGTTAAGAATCAAGATCCTAGTGCTTTCACCATGCCCTACACCTTTGGAGATATGGAGTTCGCAAGGGCACTATATAATCTAGATGCCAACATTAATCTGATACCCCTTGAGATCTATAACATGCTAGGATTGGGAGCCCCTACTCCAAAGAGCATGAGGTTTTTGATGGCGGATCTCATAGTGAAGAAGCCTGTGGTGATACTATATGATGTGCTAGTTAAAGTGGAGAAGTTTATATTTCCAGCAAACTTTGTGATCCTTAATTGCGAGGTTTATTTCTAAGTCCCTATCATCTTGGGAAGTCCCATCTTAACCACTGGATGCACTTTGGTGGACATAGAGATGGGCCACCTAAAGTTTAGATTTGGGAAAGAAGAGTTTGTGTTCAACATTTGTCAGCAGGATTTTAGAGTGGTCTCTCTTATTGAGACTATTGATGATGCTAAACCAGACGTACCACTTGAGGTGTACTTGAGTGTTGACACTTTGGAAGTAGTACTGATGAACTTCGACAGTTATGGTATCCAGATTATGAGCAGACAATGAATGCTCTAGAGGTGTCTTATGGCCCTAAGAACCAAACCAAGCTAGAGATCGACTTGTAGAATCGAGAGTTGCTGCCCATAAAGAACTCCACATAAGAGCCACCCATATCAGAGTTGGAGGCCCTTTTGGTATATATGAAATATACAATCTTAGGAGCTAACAACAGTTTTCTAGTTATAGTAGCTACAGATTTGAATGATGAGCAGGTGAGCTCCATTGTCATGGTGCTTAAATATTTCAAGAAGGCCATTGGATGGATAATTGTTGATATTATTCATATTCCTCCTAGGATATGCACATACAAATTCCATTTGGTCAAGGACTACAAGCCAAATATTGAGCACCAAAGGCACCTCAACCTTACCATGCAAGAGGTTATACGCAATGAGATTATCAAATGGTTGGATGCAGGAATGATCTACTAGATTTCTGATAGTGAATGGGTGAGTCTGATTCAGTGTGTTCCAACAAAAAGGGGTATCATAGTGGCACAAAATGCCATCAATGAGTTGAGATCGATGTGCCCAGTCATTGGAGGGAGGGTATGCATGGATTATAGAAAAATTAATTCTTCGATAGAAAAGGACCACTTCCCTATGCCATTCATGGATCAGATGTTGGATCGACTAGCTAGAAAGGGTCAATATTGCTTTCTTGATGGATATTCGGGCTATAATCACATCATGATTTCTCCTGAGGATCATGAGAATATGATATTTATATGCCTTGATGGCACCTTTGCTTTAAAGAGGATGTCATTCGAATTATGTAACGCCTCAATGACATTCCAGAGGTACATGATGTCCATTTTATCTGACATGATAGAGGACACTATTGAGGTCTTCAGGGACAACTTTGGTATGGTTGGAGACTTATTTTATGAAGTATTGAAGCTCCTACATACTGTCTTGCAAAGATGCGGGGAAAGCTATTTAGTGCTAATTAGAAGAAGTGTCACTTCATGGTGAAGGAGGACATTGTGTTGGGACACAAAATGTTCAGCAAAGGGATTAAGGTCGATAGAGCTAAAGTGGAGGTGATTGAGAAGCTTCCCCCATCCATCTTTGGTAAGGGTGTGACGAGCTTCCTTAGCCATGCCGAATTCTATCAGAGGTTCATAAAAGATTTCTCTAAAGTTGCACACCCCTTGTACAAGTTGCTGGAGAAGGATGCTAAGTTCGTGTTTGATGATACATGCCTCAAAGCCTTTGAAGAGTTAAAGAAGAGGTTGATTTCACCCCTAATCAATGTAGCTCCACACTAGTCTAAGCCCTTTGAAATCATATGTGATGCAGGTGGGATTGTGCTAGGTGTAGTATCAGGACAGCGCCAAGAGAAGATATTACATCCCATATAATATGCCATCAAATCCCTAAATACAACCCAGAAGAATTACACTATCACCGAGCAAGAGTTCCTTACAATGGTCTTTTGCATTTGAAAAGTTTAGGTAGTATTTGTTGGGCTCCAAAGTGGTAGGCATGTTGACCATTCAGTACTAAAATACTTGATGGATAAGAAGGATGCAAAGCCAAGGTTGATGATATGGGTACTTCTCGTGCAGGAGTTCAACTTTGAAGTCATTGATTGAAAAGGGACAGAAAATCAGTTCGTAGATCACCTTTCAAGAATAAAATATGGGGCATTGAAAAGTTTGATGATGGATTGGAGATAAATGATTTGTTTCAAGATGAGAGAGTGTTGGCAGCATCATATTACTTAATACCATAGTTTGTAGACAATGCAAACTACTTAGCGAGTGAGATTGAGCCACCCGATTGGAACATACAGTAGCATAAAAAATTTATGTCTGATATGAGAAAGTTCTTTTAGGATGACCCATATACTTGTTTTGTGTATGTACGGATGGGATTATTCATCACTATTTTCGTGAGATAGAGATGATGAGCATTCTTGAGGCGTGTCACTCATCCTTGGTGGGTGGGTATCATAGTGGAGTCCGGACAGCACACAAGATCTTGCAGTGTTGGTATTATTAGCGTATCGTCCACCAAGATACCCATGACTATGCCAAAAATTATAACAGGTGCTAAAGAGAAGGTGATGTTTCCCGCAGACATGACCTCTCTCTAAACCCCATTATGGTGATTGAGATATTTGATGTATAGGGGACAGATTTTATGGGACCTTTTTTTAACTCGCATGGAAACAAGTACATCTTAGTTACTGTGGATTTTGTATCAAAGTGGGTAGAGGTCATGGTTCTACCCAACAATGAGGGCAAAAGTGTCACAACATTTCTGAAAAAAGAACATCTTCTCAAGGTTTCTCACCCCTCAAGCAATCATTAAGAATGGAGGTTGTCGCTTCTGTTGGCTTTTTGAGGCTTTTCTTCAAAATTATGTGGTGAGACATCAGGTAGCGACGTTTTATCATCCTCATATGAGTGAGTAGATGGAGGTGTATAATAGGAAAATTAAATAGATTCTATTCAAGTCTGTGAATGCAAATCATACAGATTGGTTGAGAAAGCTGCATACGCATTATGGGCATACGGACAGCATTCAAGAGCCCTATAGGCATGTCTCCTTACAAACTTGTCTTTGGGAAATCATATCATTTGCCATTGGAACTGGAGCATAAAGCAATGTAGGCGCTAAAAAAGTTAGATCTGTATTGCAATGATGTAACAAACTCTAGGCTGAGCCAACTCAATGAGCTTGATGAGTTTCGATTGAAGGCATATGAAAGCTCAACCTTATACAAATAAATAATAATGCTGCAACATGATCGTGGAATAGCAAATCATCAGTTCGCCCCAGGGGACCTTGTGTAGCTCTAAAACTTAAATTAAAGTTATTCCTTGAGAAGGTCAAATCTAGATAGATGGGACCTTTTTTGAGTAGCATGTGTCTTTAATCGTAGTGCTATTAACTTAGAGATAAGAAACGGAAGAAATTTCAAGGTAAATGACCAAAGAGTCAAGCCATACATTAGAAATGTGGAGAAGATAAAAACTATGGATGAATGGTATCTTGAGGAAGTCTGAGTACTCAAGCTATCAATGTCATGCTGTGACAATGAATCAGATGCTAGTAGGGAGGCAACCTAAGGTGGATACTGGCGCTTAGGTGTCCAGGTATGATTTTTGACCCCTTATGTGTTATTTTGCTTCGATTATGCACATTTGGGACAATGCACATCTTTTTTGATGAGGTGTGGGTAGTTATGGGCTTCAGTGAAGTCTGAGTAGCTTGGGCCCATAATTACCTCAATTTTTTTATCCTAGGGTTTTCCTACCTATGTCCTTTTTTGCCGTGGATATTTACTTTCTGTCGAACCGGCATGTTAGGATGTTAAGGTATTATGTGTAGCATATAGTACTAAGACTTATGGCATATAGCATATTTTTGTGATTTGTTTGAAAAGTGATACCCACAAAAATGTTTATTAGTAGTCTAAATAACAACCATGCATGTTTAGGTGTGTGACAATGTTTGTTTTGATAAGTGAGGATAAATAGAGATGAAAAACATGATATGGGAGTCTTTTGTTGATGATGTAGGCAGTTTCATGGGAGTGTCAGTTTAAATTGCTAGACTCATACGTTGTGTGCTAATTCTGAACCTGCATTATTACTCTAAGTTGGACCGGAGATTAATTGGATTAGGAAATGATCTTAGGCATTTATTCTTAATAGTCCACTTAGCCTAAATGACCAACCAAGATTGCAATATATCCTTCCGTCCTAATGTTTGAGCCTAATATGTACCTATTCTTTGAAAGCACATGATTAACCTAGCCTTGTTAATTTTAAAATCCTGAAATTGACCCTGGTCCTTCCTTGAACATTGTGCACCTTGATTGAGGCAAAAAGCCTAAGTTGAGTGTGGCTACAAAAAGTGACCCTGGTTTTGAAGATGGATATTGTGCACCTTAACTCAGGCCAAAAGCTTAAGTCGAGGGGTGGTTAGTGTTAGGGTAAACCACAAAAATAAGGAGGGGATTTAGTGATATAGAGAAAAAGTGAAAAATCATATATTGAGTGCAAGAAAAATATGTGATGCATTATTTGTGAGCTAAAAAGAAAAATAAAGCATAAAAAAAGGCAAAAAAGCTAAAAAAAGAAATGAAAGCATGCAGAAAAGCTTGAAATATGAAAAAGGGAGAATGAAATGAAAGTAACATAGTTAGTAGGGCAAAAGTGTAGAAAAATGCAGTGTCAAAGAGGGCCTATAATCACTATTTTTCCAAAACACCATACCAAAGCCCCTTGAGCCTATGCTACAGGGCTAGAAAGTCCTAAAGTGATCTTAGTCCAATTATTTAAAGGTCTTAATCATGAGTATAGGGGCAATCCTGTGGTATTAGGCATGATGAATGAACATCTTTTGTGAGAGAGAGTGATTTTGCATAGTCCCATGGTTATACATGAAAACATAGTTGAGTGTCAGATATGAGACTTTATTTTATGAGGCCACTTGCATTGCATTGTTAGCATTAGACTTGTTTAGAGATTGTATATTCTTGATAGTGGCTTACTTGTCTTAGTTTTCTTCTCACATGCACTAGTCTGCATTAGTTTGCTAGAAGGCTATCTGATCCTATATTGAAAAGGTGGCATGCCTATCTGAGTTTGAGATTGATGTGATGTATTTCATTAGGTTGAGGTCTGTGTGTTACTACATTATCTATATAGATTGAGTGTGGCACTTGAGTACAAAAAACAATTTTTAGTTAAGGATATTGATGTGCTATCAAAATACAACACTTTTGATATTAAAAAACCTGGAATTTTATGTGTTTTCAATGCGATGTTAGTTGATTTTATGTATTTTTATGTGATGTTTGTAGGATTACAAGTTTGACCTTGTTTTTGGGAAGAAATACAATAGCTGCTGATTTTTGATGTAGTACAAGCCCCTTTACGGGTCGTCGACCATTCTACAGGTCGTGAAATGATTTCATGAACAATTCTAGTAAAGGGCTATTTTCTAACGATGATTCTATGAATATGCAGATGGGACTTTTCTTAATATTCATCGGACAAAACCCCCTTAATGGGTCATAAATTACTTTACTAGTCGAAGGTGGGTGTTGTCAACTTGATGTCTAAATTTCTCGCAGTTTTGTATGAGACCCAACTTACGGGCTGTGGAATGCAATATAATATGTAAAACACATTCGTATGGTGTTTAAATAGATTTTTAGGTTATTTTTCAAAAATAATGTCGCCTAGTACTCAGAGAACTCAGTAATTAAAGAGAGAAAATAGTGAGATTACATTGGAGAGTTTTCGAGGACACTTGCACCTTAATTTCATCTTTAAGCTTGTGATTCTCATTGAAGTTGGATATAGTTGTTCTTAATTCTATTGTGTAAGTTTTCAATTATGGTTTTCCAATTTATGATTCTTGAATTTACGCAAAGCATGAATAGCTAAATCCATAACTAGGGTTGTGGGAACCATGAAAAACTAACAAAGTAAAACTAGATAATTCATAATTCTTGGAAAGTGTGCATCCATTATTCATTGATTCTCTTTGTTTTGCATGTTTTTCGGTAGAGTCCAACATTAGAACCCACCTATTCTTACTCACTGGACTAAGGTAGTAATGAATAGGAAAATAGATTAGTTAATAGGATTCGATTGATGTGTTCTCGTCTAATCAACTAAACAAGGTCAAGGGGAGGTTGTACTGGGACTAATAGGTAAGTGTTAGCAATGCACACTATGAAGATGGCCCAAGTCACATAGTGAAATTCACCTCTCACCTTTAACCAAAGGTCTTGGTGAACTTAATTTACCGTCTTGGCGTGCTGCACACTAGAAAAGAATTAGGCTACCGGGTGATACTGAGTTGGGGAATAATGGGTAACACTATACCCTAGTTTCTTTCCATATTGATTTCTCCCTTGTAGTAGTTAGATTTTCCTTACATTGGTTATTGCAAAACCCTCCCCCCTCTTTTTGGGGAAGTAAGTTGGTTAACTACTTGAATTGTGATCATTGAATTTTCTTGAGTCTACGTATTTCTTATGGATTCGACCCAATCCTTGGTTAGGTTCTATTTCTTTACAACTACTGCTTTATCCTCTAAAAAGAGGTGTAACCCGGGTGATATCAGGCATTTAGGGACTTGGAACTTCCATCTTATTTACATAACAAACATTCAATAGAAAAGGTGACTAAGGGACTAAGGGAGAGCTCCAACAACACATAGACATAGTAAGAGTCGAGCTCGTAACATACAACCCACGCATCCAACGTCAACTCTAAATATGAATGGAATAGGGGCCAAGATATCTCTCGAACTCACAATCAAAGATAGTATCTAAAAATGGAGTAGTCAAAATAAAAGCATGAAAGTAAATGGATATTGTCCTAGAGTGTGGAGGACACACAATTGGCAAGTCTTCACCTAACCAATTAACCATGTGAGGGATGAGGATGAAAAGGAGATCTGGTTCCTACATTGTTAGATCAGCAGGCAAAATATATATGTTAGTACATTTGAATGAACTAAGTATGCAGGGTACAAATGCAATAAAAAATATAAGACATAATTAAGCAATATACATAATCATAATCAATGGATATAAGTTCAATATGAAATAAATTCTCAATACCTTAGTCAAAACATGCATGAGGATTTCCAAATCAGAAAACATATCATACATAGATGGGAAAGCAGCATAACCAACAAATAAGACTAAGCTAGGTACTACTTTGAATCCCGGTGTTCACTCCACACCGAATAAAGGAGTGTTCTACTTTGCCAAGTAAACCATCCACTCACCTTATGATATAACCTTTTTGGAGAATGGTACAAATATCCCTACTTTACGACATAGCCTTTTTGGTAGGTAAAAATAAGATTTTCTTACCTTACGATATAATATTTTTGTTAGGAGTTATAAGATTACCTTACGATACAATCTTTTCTGTCGGAGTTAAGAGATGTCTTTACCTTATGATATAATTTTTTTGGTAGGAGTTAAGAGGTGTCCTTAGCTTATGATACAATCTTTTTGGTAGTAGTTACAAAATGTCCTGTAGTGGCATATAGTTAAGGGACAATGGCTACCAAACAAGGTCCTCTCGGTGCTTGGTCAATAATCCCAAGGAATACTCAATTTATGTACATAGTCAAATAACACAAAGCTTCATAATTCATGGTAGTATCATAAGGGTACCTTATCAGACAATTACATCATAATATCAAAGAAAAGGGCTCATTATTATTTATAGAATCCAAAACATTCTCATGAGCTTATAACATGCATAATAGCCCTTTAAAATATACAATCTTTGTAATTTACATGTCTTACAATAAGACTTCCTAACATAGGGTTTAATAAAATACTTTAGTCAAAACATGGTGGATCATATACACATAAGCTTGATATCATGTAATTCAAGAGTATATAGCATGAGAGGAGTAAGATATATTCTCTTTAAAGCCATTCAATTCAACTCACTATCATTATAGTAAAACCCTCATTATTAAGAGATCATATTTCAAGAGATAGAGTGAGATATCATTAGTTTGAATCATTCTTAATCAATCCATTATCATCATACACATAATGCTCCAAAATATGGACATGGGAATGTGAAACGCATCTTACACAAACCCCGACTTCATATTATAGTCATAGAATGCATAATCTCAAATAGCTTAACATTAATCAAAGAGTATCTCATGCGTCACACCATAAGACCTATACCCACATAGAAAATTTGGAATATATCTTTGGTAAAAATATGGTGGGTATGTATTTATGCTCAAATCATGCAAAGGCCAAGGTTTAATATATTAGAAGTATAAATAAAATCACTATTTTAAAATCATTCAAAGTAACCCACCTTACACAGTAAGACCTAGTTAAGACACCCCCAACCTTCATAAAAATTCATAAATTCACATGATATTTCACGAAATGATAATGCACAAGAATAAACCATCATAGAATGCATAATAGTAATATTATATGCAAGATTTATAAAATACCCATAATGAACCATGAAATCATGTACCTGGAGAAGAGAAATGGTTTTACTTAAGGGAAAGAAGGTTTTCACAATCAAACCCATATACCTTGGCATGATTTTGATGGAGGAAATCTAATTGGAGATGGAAAGCCAAAACCCTAGCTTGCCCTCACACTTGAATGTCTTGAGAGAGCTAGAGGGAGTTTTGAGACTCTGAGTGTTTTTTGAATGAGGAGGAATGAGGTGAAATAGGGTTGTGTATGCTGATAAGGGGCACAATAGAAGCCAAAACAACTTTGTATTGGGCTTAGAGGGTGAGAAAAGTAAAAAAATACCCTTTTTGAAGCTGGCCGAATGGTTTCCATCAAAGCCCGTTTACAGGCTGTAAGTCAATCCACAACCCGTAAGGAGGGTAATATATTCTGTTATAGTGAAGTGCATCACTAAAATAGGCATAACATTTTTTTCCAAACTCTAAATGAGATAAAACCAATTGCTTTAGAAAGATAATTTAAAGAGGTTTCAATTGGTGGGTCACTCAATGTCTAATTCATTGTGTTCTAAGAGATATGATCTTTTAAAGTAGACACATATACAAACTCCTACTCGAAATCAGGTAATTTGAATCGTTTGCACTTGACTTGATAAGAGAGGGGCTTGGAATTACATGAGGAGCCATGGAAGGGCTAATAAGGTTATTAAGAAAATAATCATTGGTCAAGACCATGAGACCCCATTTAAGGGTCGTGGTCCATTCTATGGGTCATAGATAGGGGTTTGGTCTGATTACCTTTTAGAATTTGAGAGTCCTTTCTCTGTTTCATGTTCCACGATATCATTTATGACTCATAAAATATTTTACAAGATATTTGATGAGTCATAGATTGAATCTCTAAAAGATTTCAAATTTCACCAAGTCGGTCTAGGTTCTACAAACCAACATACTGGTCAGTCTTCGACTTATGACTCTTTAAACCCCCTCGTAGAGGCTAACAGTTCTAAAAATTTCCAATGCTTATTTTCTAGCAGTTTTTTTTACTCCTCATAGATGGGGTCTTACAGATTGATTGGATCGAATTTGGTGTTAGGGGCCATGGAAAAGGTGAAGTTGATTAGGGAGAGGTTAAAGATGACTCAATGCTGCCAAAAGTCTTATTCAGCTATTAGGAAGTGGGATCACTAATTCCATCTTGATGATGGGGTACATGTAAGGTTTCTTTTATAAAGGTGTAATGCATTTTGTTAAGAAGATATAACCCAGTATGTAGGCCCTTATGAGATAGTGGAGCAGATTGAGAAAGTGGCTTATAGATTGGATTTTGCTTTGGAGATGATTTCTATTCACATGGTCTTCCATGTGTCAATGTTGAGGGAGTTGATTGGTGATCCTATTCAATTGTGCCTTTCGTAGGTTTTGAGGTTGAGGATAACTTGGCCTATGAAGAGATTCTAGTTGAGATTTTGGACAAACAAGTAAAGTGGTGTTGCAACAAGAATGTGTCTTTGATTGAAGTGCTTTGGAGAGATGAACATATGGAGAGTGCTACATGGGAGTCAGAGACATACATGGTGAAGTGATATCCCTTTCTTTTCCAATATACTCAACCTTAAGGTATTAGGTTCTTCATATTCTCAATGATCCAAATTCTTTCACTCTTATATTTCATGACATGTGTACAAAAATGATCTAAAGGGTATTTGACATGAGTTTTAATGATTTTATGATTTTTAAGAAATGAGTTATGTTTTGTTTTCCCATGTTAAAATGTTACATATTTAAGTCAAATCTTTCAAGATAGTTTGTTTCTCATTTGAGGATAAATATTTCCTAAGGGGAGATGATATAAAGACCTGAATCTTATGAGACTTTTAATGATGCTTTAATCAAGTTTCTAGAGGTGTGTCACCCATGGGCAATGTCTGTACATGAGTCTATGGGCTTAAGAAATGATTTGAGGCTCGGAGGACGTCTAGGAAACCTTTCACGAGCTGTGGTCTTTAGCATTGGCCGTGAAAGGGTCCCTTGGAAGGTGCTCCAATCTTCTAGCCAAGAGTCGGCTAAGGCATCCACTGCAAGACCCTTGCACGAGCTATGCAATCCATCACAAAATATGGTGGGGTCTTGTGGTCCTCACCATGAGTTATGGTGGGGTCTTGTGTTCCACACCATGAGCCGTTGTGAGGTGTATCGTGAAGCTCTCATCCCAAAATATGGTTCTAAGTGTATAATTACCATCTTGCAACTTGGGTCATTTGTTCGAAACATTGTATTATCAGTATAACTTTGTACAGACTGTGAACCATCGGTGGAAATATACTTAGTATGAAAATTTGGTGAAGTGTCTCAAGAACCTTACGATGGACCTTGTATGGTCCATTGCCCTTTTCACGGACTATGGTGCTCTGATATGAGCCAACTAACAAACTTTTAAGGCTCGTTTTGTTAATTTCTTTCTCATACTTTTTGTGATTTCTAAGGGTCATTTGTGACTTTCTAACATATGCTAAAACCATGAAAATATCTACACTCCTCCATTATTATTAGAATACATTCATTACTCTTAGAGTATTCAATTTATCTCTTCTAAGAACTCCTCTCAACTATACTATTAGAGATTTAGCTTGGAGCTCCATGAAGAGTCTTCTTTTCCAATCAGTTTCTTCTTGATTCTTCTAAATTAACTAAGGTGTATGAGATTGATTCATGGTCGCTTTCAACCGTGAAGACCCTAAGCATTTTTACTCCTTGATTTATGAATTTCAAGCTTATTTGGATATGGGTGTTTTAGATTAATGTTGATTTGATTTAATTGAGATGTGGGTTGTGTTTAATTGACCTTTTTAAAAGTAAATTAAGCCCTAATATGTTGAACTGCATTGATATTATGAAAGTTTGACTATGCATGTCCCTTTTAAATGTTGATTTAGGTATTTGTAATCTCAAGTATAATTTAAATGTGAATTTCTTCATGGATTTACTTGGATTTCATTGTAACAACTCTTATGAGCCTCAAGAAAGTGCTCTATTTTTTGAATATCTTAAAATCCGTGCATGATTTCGCAAATCCAACTTCATATTAATTTTTAGGGTAAAATATTATATAGAAAAATGGTGGACTTCGATTTTTAGTGACCTAGAGTGAAAAATAATTTTTTAGGTAATTCAACACTTAACTAGTAAAATGTGTGACCAGTCCACATCGCTGACTTGTCGCCCACTAGTGAAAAAATTTTCTAAACCCATTCCTCAACAAAAATAGGGGAAAAATTGAACTTAGTATGAAAATGTAGTACTCCATAACAAGTCCGCATTGTGGACTTATCGTGCTCTAGTTCAAAAAGTTTCTTACTTTCCTATTCTCACTTAAGGCCAATTGGGTAATAACTAGTGCTTGTATAGACGGGAGACCCTTATTGCTTGGCAATTTTTCTGCCCTAAAACTCACAAAACCCCCTCCAAATATTCTCTAAAACTTCACTAAATAATCCATTTCAATCTCAAGATTTCAAGAACTACTTTGGATTCCAAGAAACACAAGTGAAGCCTCCAGACTTCCATAAGTTTTTCTTCAAAAAGGTCTCAAATTGAAGGTATGTGGGCTTTATTCATGGGGATTCATTCACCTATAGAGCCAATCCTTCTCCATTACCAAATTTCATGACTTTTAAGGTTGAATATGTTATGGATAAAATTTATTTTATATAATAAACATGATTTATATTTGGATTCTTCAAGTATTGATTGACTAAGCATGAATATATATTGAAGGATTATTCCATGAGATATATTGAAGCTATGCATGATGTGAACTATGTAAAATATGAAGGATTATGAAATTTTAAGATGAATTTCACGAGAGCCAAATTGGGGTTTCTACTACAATGATGGTGGGTTGAATTAAATGATTTCTTAATGAATTGATTTTACTCTTTTCTTGTCTTATACTTTTGAATTGCATAACTTTAAGCATATATACATACTATGTTTGACTAAATTTACATGACAAGTATTCTTATGCTGATGAAATACTGTTGTATGTTTTGGAAGACAGGCATGATATGATCGATTATGGGCTCTTAAGCATGCATTGACCTCATGAAAAGTTCCTATGATTTGTAAGTAAGATGTTCAACCCTTATACTATATTCCATCCTCTTATGATTGTATATTTCTTACATGAAAGAGTCAAGTATGATAAGTGTTTTACCCTCATATACAAACTAATGCTCACTAGAACGGATCAAGTATATTACAAGTCCTACCCTCTTGTGTAAAGTAATGCCCCCTAGAATGGGTCAAGTTTATCAAATGTTTCACCCTCTAGAATAAGGTATATGCTCACTTGTATGGTCATGTATATGAATTGGCTACACATATAATATCATTTTTTGTATAAGTCATTCAAGTTATCATTAAATGTATGATTATGTCAAGTGTTCTTTTGGACTAGACTTAGCAACGAAAGAGACTTAAGTTGGGGGCCGACCCAAAGGATCCTTATATAATGTCTTGGTCTCTTAACTATGTGCCATCATAAGTTCATGTTACTTTTCCTAAATGGAATTTTATTAGTGGGTCAAAAATAGGCCGAGTTACCCATTCTGTGGGGTCAAGTTTGGATTACCTTAGAAAGTAGACTACTCCTTTTTCGGTGAGGAGCCAAACATTGGGATTTCAAGTAGTACCTCGCTTGTTCTTATATATAATTTAAGGTCTCCTCCCACATATACATGATATACTATGAAAATTTGACTATCGATATTCATGTTCTAGCTTGAGTAACGATCATTCATTTCCTATTGGCCTTATATCTATTGATTATAGTTATGCATCTTATTAATTATGGATTATATCATTGTTGCATTACATCCTTCATACTTTATATAGTCCAAGTACTAATGTATACTTCTTTTCCTACATGATCTAACCATGTCCTAATCGGAGCTCCTATTTATCCTCCTCTTCCATGTGGCTAGCCAAATCTTTTCAGAACTACTATTGGTTGGTCCTCCACTCTGGGAAAATATCCACTTTACTTTCATGCTTTTGTGAAAACCTGCCTATTTTGGATATTTGTCTTTTGAGGTTGAACCGGGGAGATGTCTTATCCCCCGTTCCATTAGTACGATAGGTATTGTTGGGTATAGATATTTATTTATTAAGATTGAATCCTAATATGTTTATATAATTATAAAAGACTTCCCTTAGTCCCTTTATCCCCTTCTATGCTTGTTGTATGTTTAGAAAGTGATGAAAGTCCCAAGTCCCTATAACATCCCCATAGCGTGAATCATACTTACCTGCCCCTTGGACATTATTTGCTATATGATTCATGAAAATCCTTTTTGATATAACATCTCCATAGTATGAGTCCAAAGTCCTACACCCCTTAGAATTATTAATTGCTTTCGTGTAGTTAAATTATACTTTTGCAACCAAGGATGTACACATGATATGCTAAGAGGCTTGTTTGGGTTTCCTTTGGGATTCGTATTAGCCATGTCACATCCAGGCCATAGGATTGGGTTGTGGCCAGCTTCGTATAAGAGCACTAGGTTTGTTAATGGTCCTCGAACATCTAACTCACCAGGTCAAGTCAAGTCTTTTTCAAGGTTATAAATCACGCCACAACTATGAATAAAAGTCTATAAGGCATTTTAGGAAATGGTTCCGTTCTTTCTAATCTATGTCGTGCTTTAGATTTAAATTAAGATTCCCTATTCAAAATGTATAGTCTTTTTCTCTTGTAGAACGCCACAAAGAGCTTCAACACCTGAGGGTGATCTGGTCCCTCCAGTTCCTCATGTTTCCCAAGAAGAAGTAGGGGTCACATATGTCATATACCAAAATGTCATTTAGATGTTAGCACAATCCATGACCAACCAATTGAACCAAGGAGCTTAAGATCCCCATGCTCCCACCTGGCTTCAAGTGTGAGGGACTTTACAAGGATGAAACCTCTAGAGTTTTATGGCTCTATAATGGAAGAGGACCCTAAGAACTCATTGATGAGATCTATCAAGTGCTTGCTATTACGGGGGTGAGTTTAGAAGATAAGGCGGAACTTATAGCCTGCTAACTGAAGGGCCTTGCACAAATTTGATTTACTTAATGGAAAAGAACAATATCCCATCCCATGGGAGGAGTGTATGGTCACTTTAATAAATTATTTCTTCCCTATCGAATAGAGAGATACAATGATGATGGAGTTCATGAATATGAAATAAGGCTCTATGAGTGTGAGGTTTTTTTTCCTTAAGTTCAACAAGCTCTCAAAATATGCTCCTCAATTGGTCGTCGACTTTGGGCAAGAGGAAATAAGTTTGTGTTGACAGTATCCAACTTGGTGAATGTAGAATATCACACTGCCATGCTTGTGGCTGATACAGACTTGTATCAGCTCATGACTTATGTTGATCAACTTGAAGGGGAGAAGCATAGAAAGAGGAGGAGTGAGGAGTCCAAGAGGGATCAGTATGGTGGTAGTTTTTAAGGTGCTAAGGGTAGCCATTTCTAACAAAGTCATAAATTCCAAGGCCAAGGATCCTTCAATTATCAAAAATAAAGATTTGATAATGATAGGGTGCCTAACCCTAAGGCTCAAGGTATAAATAGTGGAATGACTCTTCCAGGGTGCCCAAAATGTGGAAAAACTAATGGTGGCAAATACTTAAAGGATTTGAATGCTTGCTATGGGTGCGTAAAAGTATGCTACAAGATTGTTGATTGTCCCTCTATTCAAAGCAAGGGTCAAGATGGTCGTCCTCAAGGACAAGGTGGTCATGTTCATCAATGGACAAAAGGAGGCCAACAAGGAGGTGCTCCACATCACAATCAGTTTTATACTCTTGAAGGGCGGAAAGGAAAGGATGAGGCACCTACTGTTATCACCAGTACGTTAAATGTTTATGATTTTGATATGTCTGCTTTATTCAATCTGGGTGCCACTCTTTCTTTTAGTACTCTTTTTGTTGCTAATAAGCTACATATGTGTCTTGAATTATCGTGTGAACCCTTTGAGGTGTCAAATTCTATTGGTGAGTCCATTATTGCTAAAAGAGTCTATAGGGATTGTCCTATGTGTATATTGCATCTAGTCTTTCCTTCTGATTTTGTTAAGCTTGACATAGTAGATTTTCATATCATTCTTAGGATAGATTTGTTACATGCATATCACCCTTTGGTTGATTATAGAACCTATAAAGTTAAGTTCCAATTTCCTAATGAGCCCATCCTTGAGTAGGAAGGTCATAATTCAGTTGTTAAGGGTAGGTTCAATTCTTGTCCTAAGGCTAGAAGAATAATTTCTAAGGGTTGCATTTATTATCTTGTAATGGTTTCAAGATATTGATTCTAAATATCCTGCTTCGAGTTTGAAACACCCCAACATGTGCTTTGAAAATGCCCATAATCACAATTTCCATATATCTCAAAATACATGCGTAATGTCTAAAATCCAACTTCATATTCTCAATCAGGGGCAAAAATTGAGTAGAAAATAGGCATAACGACAATTTTAAATAATCCATAGCACAAAATAATATTCACTAATTTTTCTTATCAAGTGTCTATTCGCGCCCTAGCTGCGACGCACCAAGGCATGGAGCAGTACAACTTTGCCCTTCTTGTTGGCTCCACATCATAGAGTAGAAGTGGACCAATGTTGATTTTTACTCAATTTCCTGTGTCATCCAAGGATATTGGGGACATATCCTCATGCCTACTTATGGGTGAAAGCACCCATAAGTAGTAAAGCTATTATTATAAAAACTTTTTCAAGACTTAACCAAAATCTCACTCCAATTTTAAGGATTCAAGATTAACTTTGGAACTCAAGGATTCTATTAAAACTATAAGTTTTGTTCAAGCTCATCTCAAGAAAGCAAAAGTTTGAGGTATGTGGGTTTCATCCGTTTGGTCCTTTCACCTTGTGGAGCCTAATGTTCCTTTTTATGAAAATTTCATTGTTTCCAAGTTGTATCATCTATGGGTATCTCTTATTATGGATCTTGATTACAAATTATGTTGGGGTTTTATGAAATGTTGATTGATTTTGCATGTCTATCTATTTCAAGCTTATACCATGAATTGATTATCTATTGAGACTACACATGTTTTGAGCTATGAAACTATGATCTATTATGAGATGTGATGATGGATTTCAAGGTATCCTACATGAGGATATTACTATATGTTGTTAGGCTAATTTACATTGAGTTTTCTCATGTTATTTCACTCCTGAATTGCATGGTTTTGAATAAGGATTATAAAGACACCAAGTGTGTGATAAAATGTCTTGACAAGGATTCTCATGTTATTGATGATCTATTACATATTATATAAGTCAAGTGACTTTATGATGATTAAGGGCTTGCATATATGCATTGAATTCATGAAAAGTATCTACAATATTGCAAGTATACTACACTTTCTTGGGGGTTGACATGCCTAATCACCTTATTGAGGGGATTACATACCTCAATCGCTTTGTTTGCTAGCGACATGCCCAATCACCATGTTGAGGGGTGACATACCTCGACCACCTTGTTTGGGGTAATATGCCCAATCACCACGTTAAGGGATGAGTACCTCGATCACCCTGTTTGGGGGTGACATACCCAATCACCACGTTTAGGGGTAACTACCTCAATCACCTTACAAGGGGGTGACATGCTTTGGATTCTAAGTAGTAGTTCACTTGGACTATGTAGATTATGGTCTCTTTCCACATGTGATACATTCTATACAAGTTTTATGATTTACAGGCATATTTTACTTCAAGCATTGATCATGCATGCCAATTATACCTATCCATTGCTTATGATTATGCATTCTGACTTTATTGGCTTACGTCTTGTTGCATTGCATCCTATATACTTATTACATTCAAACATACTAATGCATAGTCTATGCCTACATGATATTACCATATGGGGATCGAAGCACCTCTCGATCGTCCTCCACATGGCTAGTGTTACGACCCAAGCCTAGGGCTTAGATGTGATGGCGAATATGGAATCCAAAGAAACTCCAAACAAGCCTCATAACATATCATTACACATCATTGGTCATGGAAGCAATGTAAAATAACATATGAAATATAAATAAGGGAAATTGGGAATAACGGAGAGAGAGATTTATACATAATTAGCTTGAATATCAAAAGTGAGTCAAAGATCAAGTATAATACATATCTTGTCCAGCAACACCTCTAACATAAAACTTAGCAGGGGCAAGACAAGCAACCGGGCTCACCCTCATACTCAACACGTACCAAAAAGGAAAGGTAGTCTTTAATAGATAGCATAAGATTGTAAACCAATGACCTCGGAATGGAGGACTCACCAACTATATTTAATGCATACTACTAGCCACGTAGAGGAGGAAGAGAACCAAATAGAGCATCGATTCCTACATGGTAATATCACATAGGCATAGAATATGCGTTAGTATGTTTGAATATACTAATTATGTAGGAAGTAATGTAACAAGAGATAGGCAACATAATCGAAATACATAAACATAGATAATGGATAACATAGTAATGATATGACATGTATGAATGGTATTTGAAGTAAAATCATACTTATATAAATCATAATACATAAGTAGAAGGAGACCATCATCAAAGACCAAGCAATTAGTTCCTAGAATCTGAGGTTTGACACCCACTTGTATGGTGATCAAGGTATATATCCCTTAATTGGTAGATGAACATCACACCCTTAATCTAGGTGGACAAGGTATCAACCCCTCAATAATGGTTAATGGACATCCCACCCTCCATTTAGGTGGCTAAGGTATCAATTCCTTACTGGTAAATGGACATCCCACCCTCCATTTAGGTGGATAAGGTATCACCTCCTTGCCAATTAATGGACATCACACCCTCCAATTATCTAGTCAAGGTATCAACCCCTTACCAGTTAATGGATACCACACCCTCCAATTAGATTGTCAAAGTATCAACCCCTCAATAATGGTTGATGGGCATCACAGCCTCGACCAAGGCGGTAATCTTATAATAACATAGAAACTCCTCAATACTAACTCATATGAACATTCATTTCATCATCATAAAGTCATTCAACTCATAAGACATGCTTTGCACCTTCAATTCCTCAAGAAACCATATCCAGATATTTAATCAAACACTTAGAGGGTATGTAGTGCTAGTGTAAAACCATTCAATTTAGAGATGAAATCATGCTAGAAAATCCATTGTAAAACCATCAATAAACACCTTACAATACCTAAAGCAATATACATCAACCCCCCCATCAAATCTTACAATAGCTCCAAGATTTATAGCTTAGAACATAGCGAAACAGTCACAACTTTACATAGCTTTAACATAGTTTGTAGACATGTTCATACTAACAAACCCATTTGTAAAATCAACTTTAAATCATGAAAATTGAGTAAAAAGGAGATTATGCATGATGGGTGAAAGGACCCAATGGCTAAAACCCACATACTTGGACCTTGAAGAATTTCTTGAAGAAGACTTTAATGGAGACTTGAAGCTACAAGGAATTTCTTAAGTCTAGATAAGGGTTTTGGGACATGAATCTTGATAGAATTATTAGTCTAAGTGTTTAAGTGAGTATTGGGGGACATTTAGGATTATATGAGATTGAAATAAGGCTACATATAGGTATTTTCAAGAATGAGAACCCTTAGGCCCAAGACTTGAAAGTCTTGCACCGAAGTAAAAAAAATAGGACCTAATCGCGACGCGGATTACCTACTAGAATTTGCATTTTCTCACATACGAGTTCTATGAAAATGGGAATAATATCTTCATAAGAACTCAAAATATAGTGAAACAAAGTGATTAGAAAGCTAATTCAAAGAGATTTAATTTCGTAGGTCATGGGCCACCCAGTTCTTTGTGTGCAAAGAGATATGCCCCTTTAAAGTTGACCCTCCTAAATCGTATTTTTGCGAAATTTGAATTTTGATACGGTTACTCTAAGATTTGGGATTTAGCTATTTACCACTCAATTTTACCCTATGAATAAGCATACGAAGTCGTATTTACAAAATAACAAACATAATTTGAGATATATGAAAAGTACGATTCTGGGCACTTTCTAGACACATTTTCGGGCACTTTGTGGGGTCATTTCAGCTAGTGTGGTACTTCAGTAGATAAGATTTGGTCAGTCCTCAAGTCCTAGGAAACTATCTATGCTACTTTTACTTTTTGATATTTCTTTATGTTGAACACTTGATACTATGAGGGCGAGCTCGTAAAGTGTCTTGGCCCCCGCTCCATTCTATGTTAGAGGTGTTGTTGCATGATTCATGTACTAATGATATAATCTTGAATCTTTTAGAATTTTATTAATATCAAGATTTCCTTTAGTCCCATTTCCTTTATTTATATCTATTGTGTTATTTATTTTGCTTCTGCGACCAAGGAGGTGTGAATGAATTGCTAAGGGACTTGTTTAGGGTTCCTTCGGGTTCTCATTCGTTGTGTCACATGTAGGCCCTAAGCTTGGGTCACGAAAAACTTAGTATTAGAGCACTAGGTTGTTAATGGTCCTTGGAATCCAATACACAACGTTAATTAGAGTCTTATTCATGGTTGTGAAGTGCGTCACAACTATGAATGGGAGGCTATGAGGCGTTCAAGAAAAAGTTTACTTCTTCATTGTCGATATTGTTCTTTAGATGTAAGTCTAAGGCTTTTTCCCTTATGAATGCTCTTTGCTCTTCTAGATTATGCTAATTCTAAGAAGTGGACTAAGGAGAGCCCATACACCCGAGGAGCAACCGACCCCTCCCACTCCTCAAGCTCTTCAAGGTCGAAGGATAGCCAAAGATGAGTTCTGAGACTCTATTCCAATGTTGGCTCATGCTATGACCAACAAAATTCACCAAGGAGTCCAAGCCACTCATGCTCCCACTCCGACTTCTAAGGTGAGGGATTTCACTAGAATGAACCCACTAGAGTTCCATAGATCCAGGATGTATGAGGATCCCCAAGAGTTTATTGGTGAGGTGTAAAAAGTTATATCTATTATGGGGATCAATTTGGAGGAGAAAGCGGAGTTATTGGCCTACGAACTCAAAGGTATGGCCCAAATTTGGTTCCCCTAATGGAAATTAGAGAGGAGAGATGATAGAGTTATTCCTTGGGTGGAGTTCAAATCTGTATTCCTTAATCAGTTTATTCCTTTCTATCTAAGAAATTCTAAAATAATAGAGTTTATGAACCTTAAGTAAGGTTCCATGAGTGTGATGGAGTATCCCCTAAAGTTCAACTAACTCTCCAAGTATGCCTCATAATTGGTTGTCAAGCTGAGATCAAGGTTGAACAAATTTGTGTCAGGAGTCTCCAACTTTGTCAATGAGGAGTGTCGAACCGCCATATTAGTGGGTGATATGGATTTGTCCCATCTCATGGCTTACACTGAGAAACTAGAGGGATAAAACCTTAGAAAAAGAAGAAATGGTGACTTTAAGAGGGCTTGTTTTGGAGGTGGATTCCAAAGTTCCAAGGGTTGTCTATTTCATCAAGGCCACAAGTTCCAAGGTCAAGGTTCTTCCAATTCTCCTAATATATGGTTTTCTAATGACAATCCATGACTCCAAGGTGGTGGTGGTGGGGTGCCTAACCCTATGTGCCAAAGATGTGGTAGGAACCTCAATAGGCTATGCATGAGAAATTTTAATGCTTGCTTTGGTTTTTATGAAGTGGGTCATAAGGTGATTGATTGTCCTCATGCTCAAAACAAAGATAAAGATGGTCATCCACAAAGCCAAGGTGCGAATGCTGATCAAAAGGGAAAAGGAGGCCAATAAAGGGATGCTCCAAGGCAAAATAGATTCTAAGCTCTTCAAGGGAGACAAGAGGTGAATGAGGTGCTTGATGTCATCACCATAATGTTAAAAGGTTCTTATTTTGATGTGTATATATTGATAGACCCGGGTGCCACTCTTTCTTTTATTATTGCTTTTTTGTCAAAAAGCTCAATGTTTGTCCCGAATTATTGTGTGAGACTTATGAAATGTCTACTCCCATTGGTATGTCCATTGTTGCTAAAAGAGTCTATGAAAATTATCATGTGTTCATATTGAATAAAATCTTGCCTTGTGATCTTGTTGAGTTAGATTTGGTGGATTTTGATGTCATTCTTAGGATGGATTAGTTGCATAACTATTACTTCTACTGATTGTAGAACCTGTATGGTTAAATTTCAAATCCCTAATAAGCCCATCCTTGAGTGGGAGAGTCATGATGTGGTGGTCAAGAGTAGATTCATTTCCTGTCTTAAAGCCCAAAAGTTGATTTCTAAAGGTTGTCTCTATCATCTTGTGAAGGTTAGGTGTGTTGAGTTCAAAGTCCTTCCTATTAAGTCAGTTCTGGTGGTTAATGAGTTTTTCGATGTCTTTCTCGAAGAGCTTCCCAGTGTTCCTCCCAAAAGGGAAATAGACTTTGGTATAGACCTCCTTCCCGATATTTAGCCTTTACTATTCCCCTTTACCGTATGGCCCTGGTAGAGTTGAAGGAGTTGAAGGAGCGATTGGGGGATCTGTGGGAGAAGGGTTTCATAAGGCCTATAAGTCACCTTGGGGTGCACCAGTGTTATTTGTGAAGAAAAATAATGGTTCTCTTAGGACGTCCATTGAGTACTGGCAACTTAATAGAGCCACCATAAAGAACACGTACCCTCCACCAAGGATTGATGAACTTTTTGATCAACTTCAAGGGGCTATTCAGTTTTCTAAGATTGATATTTTGTTCGGGTACCATGAAGAGAAGAAATCATGATGCTATTCCTTGGGAGGAGTACAAAGCCACCTTCCTCAATCAGTTCTTTCCAATTGAGTTAAGAGTGGATAAGATGATGTAATTCATGAATCTAAATTCATGAATCTAAAGCAAGGTCAATGAGTGTGAGGGAGTATGCACTCAAGTTCAACCAATTTTCCAAGTATGCTCCATAATTGGTGGCCAAGCTAAGGCCTAGGATGAACAAATTTGTGATGGGTGTATCTGATGGCCGAGCCAAAGTCTAGGATGAACAAATTTATGATAGGTGTATCCTACTTGGTGAATAAGAAGTGTCATACCGCGATGCTTGTAAGTGATATGGATTTGTCTCGACATAGGACCCTTGACGAACAACTTGAATAGGAAAAATTTAGAAAGAGGAAGAGTAGAGAATCCAAGAGGGCTCGAATTGAGGGTGATTGATTCCATCAAGGTGTCCTCTAGTGCTCTAAATAAGAGGGTTACTAAGAATGGGGCGCCTAATCTATGACTCTGAGGGGGTGATGATGGGGTGACTCATCTTAGATGACCTAACTGTGGAAGGAATCATGGTGGTATATGTTGGAGGAACATAAGTGCATACTTCGGGTGCAGTGAGATGGGCCATTAAATTCTGGATTATCCAAATGATCAAAACAAGGGTAAGGATGGTCAACCATATGGGCAAGGAGGTCATGTTGATAAAGGGGCTCAAGGTGTACAACAAGGGAGTTCCCACGATATAATCGGTTATATGCTATTCAACGGACTCAAGGTGTAGATGAGGTGCCCTATGTTGCTACTAGTATATTAATGTTTCCTTTGACTTTGATGTGTATGATTTGATAGGCCCGAGTTTCACTATTTCTCTCATTATTCCTTTGTTTGCTAATTGTCCTCGTGTGTGACCCGAATTGCTATGTGAAACTCTGAGGGGTCTAGCCCATTGGTGAGTCTATTATCGCTAGAAAAGTCTTTAAGGGTTGCTCCATGTTGTTATTGCATAGTGTCTTGCCTTGTGATTTTGGATGAACTTAGCATGGTGGTTTTGGAGGTCTTGGGGTAATTTGGCTATATGCATATCATGCTTCTAATTATTGTAGAACCCATAAGGTTATGACTTGATGGTTAATGATCAATGACCTATTTGGTACACTTTAATGGGTTAGTCACTTCTCTAAGATTGATCTTCGGTTTGAGTTTTGTCCCTAAGTGAGGGTGAGGGTAGCTGATATCCCTAGATGTATTTTTGGACTAGTAGTGAGCATTTAGAGTTGTGGTGGAGTTATTTGGTTGACTAATAAAAAGACTATGTTTATGGATCTCATAAATAAGGTCTTTAAACCCTACCTTAATATTTTTGTGGTGGTCTTTAGTGATGAAGCATTGATTTATTAGAGCTTATGAATCATTTTAGGGTAGTGTTGCAAATTTCTAGGGATGAGAGGCTTTTTGCTCAATGTGATAAGTGTGAATTCTACGTAACAAATAGATGGTTAGAGGAGTGCACCGGTTGGTTAGGTAGGGAATGTGATTTGGGGAAGTTGAGAATGTAGTGTAATGGTCTAGATGGTCCCGAATCTTCTTTGATTGAAGAGGTCAAGTTAGAGCAAGACCTTGACTCTGCCTTGCTATATTTGAATATTATGGTAGAAGGTGGTGAAGTGAAGGATTGCTCCCTAAGGGGAGATGGCATCTTTAGGTACTCATACAGGTGTGCTTATGTGGGGGATTGCATTAACTTGAAAGTCCCATCCATGAAGGGTGTGATCCGGTTTGGAAAGACAGGGAATTGAGTCTATGATTTGTGGGTCCTTATAGAGTGTTGAGGAGGATTGGTAAGGTGAATTGGAGTAGCCTAATATTATGAATATGGTTCGTCCTTCTCTTTATATATCCACGTTGAGAAGATGTGTTGGTGGCCTAAGTGCTATGAAACTTTTGAGGTTGTGGGTGTTGTAGAGGGTGAGTTCACTTCTGAGAAGGTCCCGTGAAAATATTGGATGGATATATGGAAATATTGATTAATAAGGATGTAGTGCTTGTCAAGGTCCTTTAGAAGAATCTTCAAGTCAAAAGTGTCTCTTGGGGAGCCGGAGCAGGAATGAAGGAGCGATATTCGTACCTCTTTCATTCTATTCAAACTTGATATAGCAAACTAAGCCCCCTATATGATTTCATGTCCTAAGTTTCAGCCCTTAGGTCATTTTGCATGCATTTATGATCATAGTAACAAGTCTATAGTAATTTTTAACATTCATGTTGAAACTTTTTCGAAAATAAGGTTTAAGTGCATCTATTGTATTCATGTTGGGCTGGAACCTTCTTAATTTCTTCTCTTACCCATGTTTCTTCGACATTCGAGACCTAATGTTGCCAAGGGAGCGATATTGAAACACTCCACACTTGCCTAGGAATGCTTTGTAATCGTATTTCTCTTATATTCAAATCGGGGATATTTAAATACCCATCCACGTAGCTGGAATGACCTTATGATGCGCTTTTTTAATATCTCAAAATCTATGTAGAATTTTGCAAATCCAACTTCATATTCTTGTTCATAGATTAAAATTTATTAGGAAAATAAGTACCTATAAGGTATACTTTATCCGTACCAAGAAAATAATTTTTTGGTGAAATATCGCAAAACTGTAGCTGTCCATAACCAGTCTGCGACGCGAACCTGACATGGACTAGTTCAAAAATTTCTGAAACATTCTTTTTCTATTCCAGGGAAATCAGGTAGGAACTCCATACCTATATATGCGAAAACCCCTTATTCTTTAGCCATTTTTAGCCCTAAAAATTCACCAAAAACTCTCAAATTCCTCTCTAATCTTCATTAGATTCTCCATCCATTCTCAAGATTTTCAAGAAGTTTTGTTGGAGTTAAAGGAAAACAATGGAAGCCCTAAGTCCTCAAGTTCTTCTTTAAGAAACTCCAAGATTAAGATATGTGGGTTTCATTCAAGGGTACTTTTCACCCATGAAGCCCAATCTTCCTTTTTATGAAAATTGCATATTTCCAAGTTGTGTTACTTATGGGCATTTCCCTTTATCGACTATGATTACAAGTTATGTTGGTGTTCTATGAAATAATGATTGAAAACACATATTTACCTATTTTAAGCTCAAACTATCAGATGGTCTATTATGACTATGCATGTTTTGAGAAACTATGATCTATGATGAGATTTGATGGGAGATTTCAATGTATCTTGCATGAGGTGTTACCACTTGTTGGTAGGTTGATTTACATTGATTTTTCTCACTTGATTTCACTCTTGAATTGCATGATTTGAAATAAGCCTTACACACTCGTCAAGTGTTTGATAAACTGTCTTGTTAAGGATTCTTGAATTATTGATGATGTATATTATGGTTTATGCGTCAAGTGGCTTTATGGTGATGAAAGGAATGTATATATGTGTTTAAATTATGTAAAGCACATATGGTATTTCAAATTAATTGTTTGGTTCTCATATTTGTTGTGTTCTTGGGAAAATGAGGAGTTCTTTCTTGACAATTGAATGTGATAATTTGATGAGCTATTTTCATGACTCCTACTAAAAAGATTATATCATAAGGTATGGACATTCTATAAGATCTATCAAAAAGGTCATGCCATAAGGTAAACTGACTCACGGGTCCTATTGAAAAGATTATATCATAAGGTAAGGACATCTTATAACACCGATCAGAAAGGCCATGCCGTAAGGTATCTGTCATGCCCCAAAGTCCCGTTAGGATGGACTGGCACTCGTTGCCGATAAGGCTCAGGAGAACCAACCTGCATGTATGCGCTTTCTATATATATATATATATATATTATGAGAGATTTCTATATTTGACATGTCTTTAAGAAAATAAATGGTGATAACAAGCCAAAAGGAAATGCATATGACTAGGTCGTTAGGGCCATGGTGTCTAAAGTACGAGACATGACTTCATTTTGCCTTACATAGTCTACAAAACCTCAATATAAATAAAAACATCTGATAAGGGTCGGGACAGGTCCCGCCTCAACTAACTGTACAATACAAACATATAAGCTCTAGACATACACAAAGCCCCGAAGCAACTTTGAGCTTGGTAACCATAGCTGAATGCCATGTACTCCTACTAGGGAGATCTACTAGCACCTGTACCTGCAGTATAAAATGCAGGTCCCCCGTAAGGGACGTCAATATGAGGTAATGTACTGAGTATGTAAGGCAGCAAATACTATATATGAAATACAGCTCAAATAAAACTATGTACTGGTATAGGATAAGAGATCACCTTTAGTTATACTTTGGGATCGAGTACTTTATATTCTTTATCTTACTTTACCTTTACTATATAATCTGTGCACATCATGTACTGTAAATGACCAACTGATCAGTGGTATAACTGTATCGGGATCATCCCTAGCTAGGTTCTTCCTTAACCCCTCGGGCTACCACCCATAATAAGATTTTTCCCTGGCTAGGTGATTCTTCCACCCCTCGGGATATTGGGATCATCCTTGGCTAGGTTCTTCCTTAACCCTCTTGGGCTACCACCCGTGATAGGATCATCCCTGGCTAGGTAATTCTTCCACCCCTCGAGCTACTACCCATTAATAAACAGTATAACTTACCTTTCAGTTACATTTGAGATGGTTCTTTTGTTGGTCACAATATTAGAGCTATAGGACTATATACATAGCATGTGACTTGTAGATAATCATACAAGACAATATGACAATGAAAGAAAAGTACGTTACATAGATAATGAAATATGTATGAAAGGAAATAACTCGTGAACTTTATTTAGTAACAAGAACCCATGTATCTTAGTATACAAGAATGTATGCAAATTTAAAAGTGACTATGTATGGAAGCATGTGAACATGTCAAAGAATGGAGACACAGTTAATAGTTTTGTCGGAGTTGGCAAGTGCCTTTATGTACCAAGGAGAGATCTATGTTTCATGCCAAGTGATACGAAATCAAGTAGCCTTACATACCTCGTTATATGACTTTTTTACTAACTCAAGATAACCTTCTCTTCTTCCAAATACTTATATACAACATAGTAGGTGATAAAACTAGAATTATAAGCCAATAAATACATCTTGGCATCCAAATCACATAAGAAAACAATACACGAGCAGCAAGCAGGTGTTTATAAACCCTGGTGTATTTCTTTAATCTTTTAGCCTCTAATCGTATTTTTCTAATACATATGTTCATGAACACATCATATAAAGACTATTATAGTTCCAAAACAATCTTACAATAGCCCACAAATCACAACACATAACAATTCTACACAACCTAAAAAATGGACAGCATAAGGTTATCTTCCTTCGCTACATTTTGACGTCGACAATTCCACATCTATTCCAACTCTAACCAAACTGTTCCAAGAACATTTAAATATACAAACAGACTTGAAACAGTCTCAGAACAGTAACAAATCAGTCATTAAGGACGTGAGTAAGTAGCCTTCTATCCAACAACCCACAAGTTCATACTAAGCACACAATTGCAACATCATATAAGGACTCACTTTTGTGGATTGTAAAAGTGGTTAATCAGCCCTGTTACATTACTGTAAGACCAAACTTTGTAAAATAAATAAGTATTACTTCATAACAAAGCCAACAAACAAGAGAAAAATCTCTTAATTAACAAGAAAAGTGAACAAGAATCCTTAGTATACAATCTGTCCAGAATTTCCAGCATGTGTGTGATTAACTTCTTTCTTTGGTTTTGATAAACAAACCATACTAGGTGAATAAGTAGATTTACATACCTTCAATTATTTAAGGACCCTTGTGAGATTGTAAAGCTTGTCTTTCACCCCTTTAAACGAGATCAAACAAATACCAAGAAGGCAAATTTTTTCTTGTCTAAGTTGAAATGAATTTGTGTGCTGGTTTTTATCCCTTTTTAAAGGCCTATCTTGGCAGTCTTACTTTGGATTTTTGACCATATTAAACCACATATTAATAATCTTATTATCCACCATCTTGGACCTTAAACATGGGCCTAAATGGGTCTCCAAGTTGGTGGGCTTTGGCTACCTATTTTTCAACTTTCTCTTCACTTTGTTTGGGTCCAAATTGTTAAGTGTGTTGTGATGTCTTTGGGACCTTTTTGTTATACTTATTGGGCTGAAAATGTAGCCCATTTATAGTGTTAACATATTGTCCAAAGTTACAACATTAATATGTACTTTATTCATAATCGAACTTGGACAAGTTCAACGTCAATCCTCATCTCCGTTTGGCTAGCAAATTTAAGCTAAGTAAGTAGGTGACTCACCTGCTAGCTTATTAAGTGGTACAAGCACCTCAATTCTCTCACTTCATTTAAGGTTGTAATCTACTCAATTCAACACAAAACATTTATACATTTAATCCTCTTAAGCGTTAGACGCGCATATAGCCCATAAACACGAGATTCAAGCACTTCTAAAAATTAGCGCTACTCTGACCAAACCATCATGTTTCATTTGCATTGTACTGGCATTGTAAGGTGTAGAGTGTTACAGTATAATTCATGGTTCTATGAAAAGATTATATCATAAGGTAGGATAAGTCACAGCTCCTACTTAAAAGATTATTTCGTAAAGAAGGGAATGTCTTGTACTACCTACCAAAGAGACTATGTCGTAAGATAGTGTTATTGGTAATACTCTCCAAAAAGGTTATACCATAAGGCGAGTGGGTAGTTATATGCTCCATTTTAAGCATGTTTGTGTAAGTTTCAAGTATACATATATTCCACAATGCCTTCAAATTCATTGATTATGACTAAGCATGTTTTACTTCAAGCACTGACCATGCAAGCAATATTGATATTATACTATATCTTATGCTTATGCATTTCGATTATGTTACCTATGACTTGTTGCGTTGTGTCTTACATACTTAGTACATTCAAGTGTACCAATGTATACTATATGCCTACATGATATTACCATATAAGAACCAGAGCTTCTCTTGATCCTCCTCCTCGTGGTTAGTTAAAGATATCTTAAAGATAAGCTTTGGTGAGTCTTCAACTTCGGGGATACTAGCTATGCTATTCTTACTTATGTTATTTCTTTATGTTGCACTCTTGAACTATGAGAGTGAGCCAGAAAGTTGCTTGGCCCCTGTCCAATCTATGCTCGAGGTGTTGTTGGACAAGTGATGTATTTATGCTTGAGCTTTGACTCTTCTATGATTTATGTTATTAAAGACTTACTTTAGCCCCTTTATCCTTATTAAAACCTCTTGATTTTATTTACTTTGCTTCCACAACCAAGGATGTGTGATAGATATGCAAAGAGGCTTGTTTGGGCCTCTTAGTGTTCCTATTGGCCATGTCACATCTAGACCCTACGGTTTGGTCATGACAATGACTTTCTCATGTCTGCCTAGGCTTCCCATGTTGCACTTTCAACCTGTTGGTTCCTCCAAAGGACCTTAGTGGAAGCTACATCTCTTTTTCTCAACCTCTTCACTTGTCTATCCAAAATCTCCACCGAGACCTTCTGATTTTGAAAATTATTTTCTACAGCACCCACAAACTCCAAGGGCACTATAGAACTTGGGTCACCCATACACTTTGTCAACGTGGACATGTAGAATACCGGATGGATCATATTCATCTCCATAGCCAACTCTAACTCATATACAACCATACCCACTCCCTCAAAACTTTATGAGGACCCACAAACCTTGGCCTTAATTTCCATTTCTTGCTAAACTAGAGCACACACTTGATGGTTGAGACTTTCAAGTAAACCCAATCACCAACCATAAACTTAACATCTCTTCACCTCACATCAGAGTAGGACTTTTGTCTACTTTGGGATGTTTACAATCTCTCCCTTATTAACCTCACCTTCTCTAAGGCCTCCATGACAAAATTCAGACCTAGCAAAACCATTTCCCCCACTTCAAAGATTCAACTAGGAGATATAACGCCTACCATATAAAGTTTCGAAGGGAGCCATACCAATGCTTAAGTAGTAGATATTGTTGTAAGTTGTAAGAAAACTCAAGAAGTGTAAGATGTTCATCCAAACTACCCTTAAACTCCAAAACACAAGCTCTAACCATTTCCTCAAGAGTTTGGATAGTCCTCTCAGTTTGACTATTTGTTTAAGGATTAAAGGTCATGCTAAGCTTAACCTTGGTACCAAGACCTCTTTTGAAGGACCTCCAAAGTAGGAAGTGAATTGAGGACCACGATGCAAAATGATAGACAAGGGCACCCATGCAATCTAACCAATTCATGGATGTAAAACTTGGCATAATCTTTGGCACCATAAGCAGTTTTTACCAATATAAAATGAGCCAACTTTGTCATTCTATCCACAACAACCCAAATAGAATTTCTTAGACTTAGGCAACCCAACCACAAAATCTATGTCGATCACTTCCCACTTCCAAGTAGAAATTGCTATGTCTTAGTGTAGGCCACCAAATCTTTGATGTACGATTTCACTTGTTGGCAATTATGACATCCGAATATAAACTTGGCAATGTCTCTCTTCATACCACCCCACTAATACACCTCTCCAAGTCTCTATATATCTTTGTAGAACTAAGGTGTATAGAATAGGTTGAATTATGGGCCTCCTTAAAGATCAACTCCCTTAAGTTATCAACATTACGCACACATAACCTACCTTGATGCCTAAGGGAACCATCTCCCCTTTGGAAGAAAACTTCCACTTTACCATCATTCACCAAGGTCTTCATCTCTAACAATGCAGGGTCAAGATCTTTTTTTTGACTTTACCTCCTCAATGAAAGAATATTTAGAACCATCAACAATCACTTCACCACCATTTTCAACTTATCCAACCTAACCTGTAATCTAGATAACTAGTGAACTTTCCTAACAACCTCTTTGCTACCATCATCAATATAAGCTAGACTAACCATGGACACTCTATATAATGCATCAGCCACAACATTAGCTTGGCCATGGTGATAATGCTCACTCATATCGTAATCTTTAAAGAGCTCTAACAACCTTCTTTATCTCAAGTTAAGATCTTTTCGGGTGAACACATATTGGAGACTCTTGTGGTTAGTTAACACATCAACACGAACTCTACACAAGTAGGGCCAAATTTGTGAACCAAATACCATGGCCGACAATTCAATATCATGGGTGGGATAATTATTCTCATACACCTTAAGTTGTCTAGAGGCATATGCTATCACCTTGCCATTTTACATCAGAACACTCCCCAAACCAATTATTGATACATCGCAATATACGACAAACCCTTCCAACCCTTCTGGTAGATCTAAGGTTGGAGCGAAGACAAGCTTCTCTTTCAAGGTTTTGAAACTATTTTAACATTCATCGGTCCACATGAATTTTGCCTTCTTTTGGGTCAACTTATTCATAAGAGAAGCAATAGAAAACAACTATTCACAAACCTTTGATAGTAATCTACCAAACCCAAGAAACTCCTAATATCCAATGGAGTCAAGGGTATAGGACAATTTATAATCACCTCCATCTTCTTAGAATTCACATTAATGCCATCACTCGACACCACATGCCCTATAAAAATAACCTCTTTCAACAAAACTCACATTTTATATATTTAGCAAACAACTTCTCCTCTCTCAATATTTGCAACACCACCCTCAAGTGATTCACACGCTCTTTCTCAATCTTGGAATAAATCAATAGATCATCAATAAAGACCACCACAAACATGTCATGGTAGGGTTTAAAAACCATATTCATGAGATCCATAAATAGTGCCTCTGCATTAATCAACCCAAAGGACATAACCAAAACTAATACTTCCTATACCTAGTCCGAAAAGTCATTGTCGGAAATATCACACTCCCTCACCTTCACTTGGTGGTATCCAGACCAAAGATCAATCTAAGAAAAGTGACTAGCCCCTTGTAGTTGATCAAAAATATCATAAATCCTTGGTAGTGAGTACTTGTTCTTTATGGTAACCTTATTAAGTTACAGGTAATCAATGTACATTCTATGAAAACTATCATTTCTCTTCACAAATAACATCGGTGCACCCCAAGGTGACTTACTAGGCCTTATAAAACCCTTCTTCAACAAATCCCTTAATTGATCCTTTAATTTCTTAAATTTTGTCGAGGCCAAAAAGTAAGGAGGAATGTAAATAGGTTGAGAATCATGAAGAAGGTCTATACCAAAGTCTATTTCCTTTTTAGGAGGAATACCGGGTAGCTCATTGAGAAAGACATCACGAAACTCATTAACCACCAAAACTGACTCAATAGGAAGTACTTTGGACTCAACATCCCTAACCCTCACAAGATGATAAAGGAAACCCTTACAAATCAACTTTGGGGTATTATGATAAGAAATGAATCTAACCTTAACCACTACATCATGACTTTCACACTCAAGGAGGGGCATGTTAGGGAATTGGAACTTAATCCTACAGGTTCTACAATCAATAGAAGCATAACATACATACAACCAATCCATCCCAAGAATGACATCAAAATCCATCATATCTAATTCAAAAAAATCACTAGGCAAGACTTTATGCAATATGGACACAGGACATTTTGTATAGACACTTTGAGCAATAATGGACTCACCAATGGGGAAGACACTTCATACATTCACATAACAATTCAGGACTCACATGATGCTTTTTAGCAACAAAAGGAGTAATGAAAGAAAGAGTGACACCTGGATCTATCAATGCATACACATCAAAATCAAAATCCTTTAACATACCATTGCCGACATCGGGAACCTCATCCACCCCTTGCCTTCCTTGAAGAATATATAATCTATTTTGCCTTAGAGCACCCCCTTGCTAGCCTCCCTTTGCCTTTGGACCTGCATTAGCACCTTGGCCTTGTGGACGACTATCTCTACCTTTGTTTTGAAATGAGGATAATCAATATCCTTGTGACCTACTTCAGCACAATGAAAACAACCATTAGAATTTTCCAAACATAGACTCCAATGGTTTCTTCCATACTTTTGGCACTAAGGGTGGGTCATTCCACCATTACAACCTTGGAATCTAGGATTATCAATAGCAAATCTCTTATTAGGACCATTGGAAGAACCTTGGAATTGGAACTTATGGCCTTGATGAAACCAGCCACTCTTGGAACCTTTGAAACCACCTTCAAATAATACCTCTTGGACTTACCACTACTTCTTTTTCTAAGCTTTTCCCCCTCTAGTTGCTTTCCATATGTCATTAGCCGAGACAAATCCATATCACATACTAGCATGATGGTATGACACTCCTCATTAACCAAGTCGGACACCCCCAACACAAATTTATTCATCCTTGATCTAGGTTTGGCAAACAATTATAGAGCATACTTGGAGAGCTTATTGAACTTGAGGGCATACTCCCTCACACTCATAGAACCTTGCTTAAGGTTCATAAACTCCTTAATTTTAGCCTCCCTTAATTTGATAGGAAAGAATTGGTTGAGGAATGCGGCTTTAAACTCCTCCCAAGGTATAGCATCATCATCGCTCCTCTCCAATCTACATTGGGTGAACTAAATTTGGGCCACAACCTTGAGTTGGTAGGCCTGTCAAATTTGTTTTCTCCTCCAAATTGACCTCTATGATAGATAGCACTTTATACACTCATTGATGAACTCTTGGAGATCCTCTTCCACATTGGATCCATGGAAATCTAGTGGGTTCATTCTTGTGAAATCCCACACCCTTGAGGTCGAGTAGGAGCATGAGGTGCTTGGGCCCCTTGGTTTATTTGGTTGGTCATATCATGGGCTAAAATTGTGATAGCATCTCGGAACTCTTCTTCGGCTACACCTCCATCTTGAGGAACTTGAGAAGTGGGAGGGGATGGTTGCTTCTTAGGAGTATGGTCTCTCCTTAGTCTTCCCCTTGGAATTAACATGATCTAGAAGGAAACAAGAGCATGCCTTAGGGGAAAATCCTTATAGTTACACCTAAAGCATGATATAAACTATGAAGAAGTGACACATTTCCTAAAACGTCTCATAGCCTCTTATTCATAGTTGTGGCATGCTTTACAACCATGAATAAGACTTTAATCGATGTGGTGTGTCAGATTTTCAAGGAACATTAAAATCCTAGTGCTCTGATACAAAGTTTTCCATGATCCAAGCATAGGGCCTATACATGACATGGCAAATGGGAACCCGAAGGGACCCTAAAAAAGCATTTTAGCATATCAATGACACATCCTTGGTAGCAAAAGCAAAATGAACAACAACAAGGGGTTTAATCAAAAGGGAAGTGGGACAAAGGAAAATCTTGATATTCATAAAATCATAAAAGAGTCAAGCTCATGGTTTAAGTACATCATAATATCTAAAAACACCTCTAACATAGAATGGAGTGGGGGACAAGACACTCTCCGGGCTCACCCTCATAATAACACGTGTTTAACATAAGAAAATCTCAAAATAGCTAGAGTAATATAGATAGTGTCCTCGGACTAGAGGACTCACAAAAGCTTAACTTTGAAGTATTAACTAGCCATGTGGAGGATGATCAAAAGGTTCTCTTATCCCTACATGGTAATATTATGTAGGCATATAGTATACGTTAGCATATTTGAATATACTAAGTGTGCGGGATTTAATGCATAATCATAATCATAAGTAATATATATGTAATTTCAATATGGCATGCATGATTAATGCTTATAATAAAACATGTTGGTAAATCATTCATCTTACAGAATACATATTGCATACATATCTGTGGGAAGCAACGTCAACCAACATAGACCAAGTAGCTACAACTTGGAATAAAAGGCATGACACCCCCTTAGTAAGGTGGACGGGAATGACAACCCCCGGCTAAGTGTGGTCTACTTGCCAAGGCAAACCAAATATGATAACATGACTAGATAGATCCACTAGTATAGCAAGGATAATACTCCTAATCCTATAGTGGCACATTGTTTAGAGACTAAAGACTTTATGTAAGGACCCCTTGAGTCGAGCTCCCATATTTAGCCACAATCGGTGCTAAGTCAAATCATACAAAATGCTTTAAATAATCCTAACTTATATAACTTTTAAGAATCATAGAAATATGACATGAGTAGATTTTGAAACATGCTTGACCTCTAGTAGTGAGCATAACTTGAAAAGAAAGAGTATATCATAACCATACATGAACCCTTGCTTTAACATGAATGGCACACAAGAGGTAAAAACCTTGAAATAGTGCTAAGCTTGTAACTTGCAAAATTGTAGATAATTTTCATGAATTCATATTTGAAAGCCCTTAATCATCGTATTGTCACTTGACTTGTAAATCATGAAATAGATCATCAATAACTTTGAGAATTCTTCACTTGAATTTTATCAAATACTTAGTGGGTTCATGATATTAGTTCAAAATCATGCAATTCAAGAGTGAAATAAGATGAGAAAACTTAATGTAAATCAACCCACCAACATGTAGTAAAACATTCATGTAGGGTACCTTGAAAAACATCATCAAAACTCATAAAAGATCATAGTTTGATCGCTCAAAACATGCACAGTCTCAATAGACAAAGATCAACTCATAGTGTAAGCTTAAAATAGACACTCATGCATAATCAATAATACTTTGATAAAACCCCAACATAATTCATGCTCATATTTCACGATAAAAGATACTCATAAATAATTCAACTTGTAATCATGCAATTTTCATAAAAAGGAAGATTGGACTCCAATGGTAAAAAGACCCAATGAATGAAACCAACATACTTTAAACTTGGGTTTTCTTGAGATAAGCTTGAAGGAAACTTAGAACTTGAAGTGAATCCTTGAGTTCCAAAGTTATACTTGAAATCCTTGAATTTGGTATGAGATATTTGGTTAAGTCTTGGAGAGTTTTTTTCTTAGGGTTTTGAGTGATATAAAGTTCAAAAATGGATAAGTATGGGCGATTTCATGTTTAAGTGGACATGGTGCTATGACCCCAATGCCCTTGGGTACATAGGAAAAACTAATGAAAAAGTTGAACTGGTACGCATATGGTGCACTATGTAGACCCCTCGGGAGGAATTTTTTTTGCTGATCCATGCCCTGTCTGTGTCGCGGCCTGGTCATGGATGCATATTGGAAATAAAAAATTAGTGAAATTTATTTTTTGCTACAGGTATTCTAAAATTTGAGTTATACTTATTTGCCACTCAATTTTGGCCCCTGATCGAGAATATAAAGTTGGATTTTCGATATCACACATGAATTTTGAGATATATAGAAATTATGATTATGGACATTTCGAAGCACATTTTTAGGGTGTTTTAATATCTTCTCCTTGGGAGCATTCGTCCCTGAATGTTTTAAGAAACAAGAATAAGATAAGTAATTCATGAAGATTTAAGCGCAACATGAACGTAACAAATGCACTTAAACATCATTTTCAAAAATCTCAACATGAATGTCAAAATCAACATTCACTTGTCACCACAAAATATAAATGCATGAAAAATAACATAAGGGCTGAAACTTAAGACTTTTAAAATTATATAGGGGACTTAAATTAGAACCTTCGTCTTGAGTAGAGTGGAAGAGACATGGGTATCAATTTCTCATGTCCGCCTCGACATCCCATGTGGCACTTTTAACTTGTTAATTCCTCCAAAGGACTTTGATAGAAGCTACATTTTTGTTTCTCAACCTCTTCACTTGTCTATCCAAAATTTCCACCGGGACCTCCTCATATGTCAAACTAGCTTCTACAACATCCATAACATCAAAAGGCACTATAACACTTGGGTCACCAATAGACTTTCTCAACATGGACACATGAAAGGCCAGATGAACCATATTCATCTCCATAGGCAACTCCAACTCATATGAAACCTTACCCACTCTCCCCAAAACATTATATGAACACACAAACCTTGGGCTTAATTTTCCTTTATTGCCAAACCGGACCATAACCTTCATGGGTGAGACTTTCAAGTAAACTCATTCACCAAAAATGAACTCAAGATCTCTTCTCCTCACATCGGAGTAGGACTTTTATCTACTTTGGGATATTTTCAATTTCTCCCCTGTCAACCTCACCTTACCCAAGTGTTCCTTGACAAAATTTGGACCTAGCGAATCCATCTCCCCTACTTCAAATCACCTAAGTGAGGATCTATAATGCCTACCATATAAGGCTTCAAAGGAAGCCATACCAATGCTTGAGTTATAGCTATTGTTGCAACCAAACTCAATAAGTGAAAGATGTTCATCCCAACTACCCTTAAAACCAAAAACACAAGTTCTAGGCATATCTTCAATGGTTGGGATAGTCCTCTAGGCTTGACCATCCATTTGAGGATGAAAAGCCATGCTAAGCTTAACCTTGGTAGCAGGACCTCTTTAGAAGCACCTCCAAAAGCAAGAAGTGAATTGAGTACCACAAACTGAACTGATATACAAGGGCACCCTATACTATCTAACCAACTCATGAATGTACAACATGGCATAATCTTCGTCACCATAAGTAGTTTTGACTGGTAGAAAGTGAGCCAACTTTGTTATTCTATCCACAACAACACAAATAGAGTCTAAGTGTTTTTTAGTCTTAGGCAGCCCAACGACAAAATCCATATTGATCTCTTTCAACTTCCAAGTAGGAATCTCTATGTCGTGTGCTAGGCCACCTAGACTTTGATGTTTGACTTTGACTTGTTGGTAATTATGACATCCGAATATGAACTTGGCAATATTTCTCTTCATATCACTCCACCAATACACTTCCCTCAAGTCTCTATACATCTTTGTAGAACCAGGGTGAATGGAATTAGATGAATTATGGGCCTTCTTAAAGATCAATTCTTTCAAATAAACTACATTTGGAACACATAATCTACCTTAGTACCTAAGGGTGTCATCTCCACCTTAGGAGAAAAACCTCCACTTTACAATCTCTCACCAAGGCCTTCAACTCTAGCATGGGAGGGTCAAGATCCAGTTTTTCTTTCACCTGCCCTATCATGGAAAATTTAGAACATCAACAACCAGTAAACCACCATTAGCAACTTCATCCAACCTAACCCCCGATCTACCCAACCAGCGAACTTCTTGAGCCACCTCTTTGCCACCATCATCAACATGAGCTAGACTACCCATG
The DNA here is from genome assembly GCA_025642045.1 of Solanum sejunctum. Classification (NCBI taxonomy): domain Eukaryota; kingdom Viridiplantae; phylum Streptophyta; class Magnoliopsida; order Solanales; family Solanaceae; genus Solanum; species Solanum sejunctum. The sequence goes on along the minus strand of JAOTQJ010203329.1, from coordinate 15,452 downwards.
GATACTCTACTTAGAGCATCGGCCACAACATTAGCTTTGTTGTGGTGATAATGCACACTCATATCATAATCTTTAAGGAGCTCTAACCACCTTCCTTGTCTCAAGTCAAGATCATTTTTGGTGAATACATATTGGAAACACTTGTGGTCAGTAAACACATCAACATAAATTTAATATAAGTAATAATGCCTAATCATTAAACAAAACACCATAGCCGAGAATTCAAAAGAAAGGGTGGGATAATTCTTCTCATGAACCTTAAGTTGTCTAGAGGCATATGCTATCACCTTGCCATTTTTACATCAAAACACATCCCAAACAAATTCTTGAGGTATCATAATATACCACGAACCCTTCCAACCTTTCTCATTGAGCCAAGATAGGAGCGAAGACAAGTTTATCTTTTAAAGTTTTAAAACTCTTCTCACATTCATCGGTCCATACAAATTTTTCCTTCTTTTGGGTTAACTTTGTCATAGGGGATGTAATAGAAGAAAATCCATTCACAAACCTCTAGTAATAACCCGCTAAATCCAAGAAGCTCCTAATATCTGATGGAGTAAAAGGTCTGGGCCAATTCCTAATTACCTCCATATTCTTGGATCTACCTGATGTTCATGCTCCAATAAGAAAGCAATCGCTGTCAACAATTATCCTAACCAAATGTTAGGGTCGAATACATAGGGAATATAGGCCTTGACTACAAGAATTCACTATCAATCAGTTCGAGTATATATAACTAGAATCTCAAAGTGAGGGAGGGTTGTGTGATCCAAGAACAAAAACAAAAATAAACACTACACTACAATGCGAGAAAACACTCAGTTTTAGGGAAAACTTGGGAATTGTGTTCCCCATGTTTTGTTAACTCAATTACCCTAGACAATATAACTATAATTGGACATTCATATGTAGGATGGTATCTTAGGTTCTTCCAGCACTCTTGTGAAGGAGAAGGTCGAATTTTACCTTGGCGCTTGGACGGCAACCATGTTGTGCCAACTAACCATTACCTATTGTCCTAGCCAACATCCCCTTGGTTAGGTTTGCTTGATTAGAAGAGAACACATCAATTGAATCTTGTCTTATACTTCTCTTTTTTCTATTCAACACTACCTTGGTCAAGATCGTGATAGTAGATAGGGTTTGTGTTGGCCACCACCAAACAACAATCATTACAAAGAGAATAGACAATACATGCAAAACCCCAATCATAGAAATGCACTAATCTAGGTCATCTCAAGCCAACTACCCATGGTTCCCACACCCCCAAGTTGTGAGTGCTTAGCTACTTATGGCTAAGGCCAAACTAACAAAAAAGCAAAGATAAGACATAGTTAACAATTTTACCCAAAGCAATGGAGAATGATAGACCACTAGGTATGTTATTGTTGTTGTTACAATAGAGAATGATCGCATGACAAGTTGCAAACCACAAGCTTGATGTATTAAGAATGAAAATAATGTGGGATTTGCACTCCCAAAAAGTTCATTTTCTAAGAGAAAATAGAATCTGAGCTAAAACAATGAAGAAATCTTAAGAGAATACTCAAAAGTTGTATTAAATGTATAGAATTTTGAATCTCCCAACTAAAACCCTAACATAAAGTATTTATATTATTTAGAAATTTACCCTAAAAATTACACAGAAAAGATAGTTGGCATCTTGTTGGTCTCACAAGTATGACTCGTAGGGTGACCTGTGAATTATAATTGGGGTCTCTTATCAGGTTCTTGACATTCTGGACTCAACTGGTATGACCCATTGGTATGACTCATTTCTTGGGATACAACTCGTATAGCTCTCCCGTAGTCTAGGCCTTTAGTTATTTAGTCCAAAGTTTTGGTTCTCTATTTCCTGCTATGAGTCCACCTATACAAGTCATTTCAAAACTTACGACTCGTAGGCTGTCCTTATAAGGCTGACCTCCTATTAGCAGATTTCTAATTTTTGGTCTTTGTTTTTTTTCTATGAGATCACCCTATGACTCGTAGCTTGAGATCACCCTATGACTCGTATGTCCTAGGCTTTCACAAAATCTGCAATTTTTCTCTACAATCCTGCCAACCTACCTTTTTTGCAATAACAACACAAAAACACATAAAAACCATAAAAGTCACATTAAAAAGTCATAAAATTTCTTGTTTTAGGCATCAAATGTGTTGTATTTTGACAGCACATCAACACCCTTAAGTTAGAATTATTGCTTGTCCTCAAGCGACGACTCAATCTAATTAGATAATGAAAAACACACAGTAGCTACACTAATGGCATATACATCACTTACTCTATTTTAGGTACCCAACTTTCATTTTCAAAATAATATTGCAAAGCTACATAAGCAAAATAAAACACAAAGATACATCTGGCAACCAAACTATGAGAAGATAAAGAGTATCAACCATCCACAATCACTGGTGTAGTCATATGCTAATCAAGTAGTTCAAATGCCCTCATAGAAAAGAAGTCCCTTTTAGTCACTCAGAAGGAACTTAGAAATTTGGGATTATGCAAGCATTCTCACTTGGGTAGGATTCTTCGCTGCCAACCATCGCAGATAATGGTGTGGCAAAAGATCATATGAAAATTTAACATTTTCATAGTGAAGATATAAAATAGATATTGGGCATTATAGAATTTCGAATCTCCCAACTAAAACCCTAACTTAAAGTATTTATATTGTTTATAAATTTACCCTAAAAATTACATAGAAAAGACTGCTGACATCGGGTTCATCTCGCAAGTACAACACATAGGGTGATCGACAAGTCATAATCAGGGTCTCACATAAGGTTCTTGACATTTTGGACTCAACTAGTATGACCCACTAGTATGAGTCATTGCTTGTGCTATGACTTGTATGCTTCTCTCGTAGTCTAGGCCTTCAGTTTTTTAGTCTAAATTTTTGGCTCTCCATTTTGTGCTATGAGTCCACCTATACAAGTCATTTCAAGACTTATGACTCATAGGTTGGCTTCGTAAGGCTAACCTCCTCTTAGAAAATTTTTTATTTTTGGTCTCTGTTTCTCGCTACGAGATCACCGTAGGACTCATAGCTTAGGCTACAACTCATAGGTGAGCTTATATGTCCTGGGCTTCAGCAAAATCTATAATTTTTTTCCAAAATCATGCCAACCTACCTTTTCTGCAATAACAATACAATAACATAGAAAAACTATAAAAAGTTGCATTAAGAACTCACAAAATCCCTTATTTTAGGAATCACATGTGCCGTATTTTTATAGTATATCACCACCTTAATGCCACCACCTAACATCACATGCCCTAGAAAAGCAACCACTTTCAACAAAAACTCACAATTTTCATATTTAGCATACAACCTCTCCTCTCTCAAGATTAGCAACACCATCTTCAAGTAATCCACATGCTCTTCCTCATTTTGAGAATAAATCAATAAATCATCAATAAAGACCACCACAAACATGTCAAGGTAGGGATTGAAGACCTTATTCATGTGATCCACATATATAGTCGTGCATTAGCCAACCTAAAGGACATAACCACAAACTCCATTTGCCCATACCTAGTCAGGAAAGCCGACTTTGGAATAGAACACTCCCTCACTTCCACTTGGTGGTATCAAGACTGAAGATCAATTTTAGGAAAGTGATTAACCCCTTGAAGTTGATCAAAAAGTTCCTCAATCCTTTGAAAAGGTAATTATTCTTTATCGTGACTCTATTAAGTTGTCGGTAATCAATGCACATTCTAAGGAAATCATCCTTCTTATTCACAAATAACACCGGTGCACCCTAAGGTAACCTACTAGATCTTATGTATCATGACCCAATACTAGGGCCTAGACGTGACACAGTGCATGGGGAACTGGAAGGGACCCTAAGCAAACATCTTAACATATCATCACACATCCTTGGTCGCCGAATTAATCAAGTACAACAAGAAATGTTAAAAAGGGACAAACAGGCCTAAGGGACAAGTTTCATAACGTAATCATCAAGAGTCAAGAGAGACTAACATGTCCAATAATATCTCTACTACATATATAAGAGCGAGGGCCAAGACAAGCAACCGGACACACCCTCATAGTCAATACATAATAAAGGAAAGGTAGTCTTAAAGCATAGCAAGATATCATAAGTAATGTCCTTGGAATAGAGGACTCACGAATAAGCTTGAGAGATAATTGTACTAGCCACGCGGAGGAGGATGATCAAACGGTGCTCCGGTTCCTACATGGTGACATCATGTAGGCATAGTGTGTATGTTAGCACATTTGAATGTACTACATATGTAGGGTGCAATGCAACAGTAGATATATAACATTATCAAAATCTTTAAGCATAGAATGATTAGCATATAGCAATATGACATGCATGGAAGATACTTGTAGTAAGTCATGCTTATATGGAAAATAATACAAGTGTAAGGAGTGACCATCATAATGATACCCAAGGCCTACCACCTCCTTTAAGAGGTGCATGAGGTACAAACCCCTTCATGTGGTTGATGAGGTACAAACCCCATAACATGGTTGATGAGGTACAAACCCACCAACACATGGTTGCACGGGCCTACCACCTCCCGAGCGAGATGATCAAGATACAAACGCCTCAACATGGTTACTCGAGCCTACAACCTCCCGCGTAAGGCTTGGTTGTTTCCCCACACTATAGATACAATATAATAAAAATATATTCATTTCCTCATCATATCATAATTTAACTCATAAGACATGCATTGGGCCTTCAATTCCACAAGAAATCATAATCGAATCTTTTATCAAACACTTCGCGAGGTGTGTAGTGCTAGTGTAAAACTATGCAATTCAAGAGAATCATCATGCTTGAAAATACAATGTAAAACCATCAATAGATACTTGGTAAGACCCTCAAGCAATATACATCAAAGCCCTTCATCAAATCTCACAATACATCTTAGATTCGTAGCCCAAGACATAGTAAAACAGTCACAATTTTGATGAACCCTAACATAGTGTGCATTGAATTACATAATAAATAAGGCCCATGAGTAAATCAACTTTAAATCATGCAATTTTAAGTAAAAAAAACTTGGACATCATGGGTAAAAGGAACCCATGAAAGAAACCCACATACCTTAGCTTTGGAGAATAGCTTGATGAAGATTGGAGATGAAGACTTGAAGCTTGATTGAGGACCTTATGATTTGAATTAGTTTTGAGACTTGAATTTAGGAGTGAACTATTTGGCTAAGTGTTTGAATGAGTATTGGGGAATATCTCTTAGACCAAAATAAAAAACTGCACAAAAAAAATACACTGAGGCACGCCCTTGGCACGTTACTTCAATGGCGCGAAAACCTCTCTAGTATTCAATTTTTGAAAAAATGAAATTGCAATTCATTTGCTCTAAATTTGGGGTTAGAGCCATTTCCCACTCAATTTGACCTCCTGATGAAGAATATGAAGTCAAATTTTCAATATCACACACAATTTTTGAGATATATGGAAATTATAATTCCGAGCACTTTCGAGGCACATTTTTTGGCACTTTTTGGGGTCATTTCAATATCTCCCCCTTAGGAACATTCGTCCTCGAATGTCAAAGAAGAATATATGAGAGACACAAACATGATAATTTTAGCCCAGATAACGATACAACAATGCACTTAAATATTATTTCAAAACTCTCATCATAAGTGTAAAATCATTACGAACTTGTCAATTTAAACATTAATGTATACAATGACATGAGGGATGAACTTAAGAACTGAGATCATATAAAGGAATTATAACTATACATTAGGCTTGATTATAGTGGAAAAGGTAAGAATATCGCTTTTCCATGTCCACTTCGTCCTCACTAGTAGCACTCTCAACTTGTTGATTCCTCCAAAGGACCTTAATGGAAGCCACCTTTTGTTCCTCAACCTCTTCATTTGTCTATCCAAAATCTAAACCAGAACTTCTTCATAGGTCAAATTGTCTTCAACAATACCCATAATATAAAGAGGTACAGTAACATTCAGATCACACACACATTTTCTAAACATAGACACATGGAACACTAAATGAACCAAATCTATTTCATTAGGCAAATCCAACACATAGGCCAGCTTGCCAATCCTCCTCATTACCCTATAAGGACCCACATATCTTGGGCTCAACTTGCCCTTCTTACCAAAATAAACCACACCATTCATGGGCAACACACTCAAATAAACCCAATCACCAACTTTGAATTCAAGATCCCTTCTCCTCACATTGACGTAGGACTTTTGGCGACTTTGGGGCATCTTCAACCTTTCCCTAATCATCCTAACTAGATCTGGTCACAATAGAGCTACCATACCAACCTCAAACCACCCAACTAGTGATCTACAATGTCTATCATAGATGGCCTAAAAAGAAGCAATACCGATGCTAGAACGATAACTATTGTTATAAGTAAACTCAATCAATAAAATATGATCACCCCAAGAACATTTGAACTTTAGCACACAAGCTCTAAGCGTGTCCTCAAGAGTTTGGATAGTTTGTTTGGACTGACCATTTGTTTGAGGGTGAAAGGTCATACTATGTTTAACTCTTGTACCAAGACTTCTTTGAAAGGACCTCCAAAAATATGAAGTAAATTGAGCACCATGATCCGATATGATGGACAAAGGAGCCCTATGCAACCTCACCGAGTCACAAATGTATAACCTAGCATAATATTCAGCCCCATATGTTTTCTTAACTGGTAGAAAATGAGCCGATTTTCTCATCCTATCAACCACAACCCAAATGGAATTAAAACCATTTCTAATCTTGTGCAACCCAACCAAAAAATCCATACTAATTTCTTCCCGCTTCAAAATAGGAATCTCTATGTCTTGGGTTAGGCCACCTAGCCTTGACTTTTTGACAACTATGACAATGGGAAACAAATTTGGCAATGTCCCTCTTCATACCTCCCCACCAATACACATCCGGTAAGTCTTTATACATTTTGGTAGACCCGGAGTGGATAGAACAAGAAGAATTATAGGCCTCATCAACGATTTTCTCCCTCAAACCATCCACCCAAGGCACACATAACCTACCTTGTTACCTAAGGGTACCATCTCCTCCCTGGAGAAAATCTCCACCTAGGCCTCTTTCACCAAGGCCTTTAATTCTGTCATGGAGGAATCAAGATCTTGTTTTTCTTTCACCTCATCAACCAAGGAAGACTTAGAACCATAACAACAATAACACCACCATTGTCAACCTCTTCCAACCTAATTGCCCAATCTAGCCAACCAATGCAGTTCCCTAGCCACCTCCTTTATCACCACCATCAACATGAGCTTGGCTACCTATAAACACCCTACTCAAAGTATCCGCCACCATATCAGCCTTATCGAGATGATAATGCACACTCATATCATAGGCCTTAAGAAGTTCTGACCACCTTCTTTGCCTCAAGTTGAGATCTTTTTGAGTGAACACATATTGGAGGCTCTTATGACCGGTAAGCATATTAACATGCACTCTATACAAATAATGATGTCAAATTTTCAAAGCAAACACAATGGCAGCCAATTCAAGATCAAGAGTAGCATAATTCTACTCATGCACTTTAAGTTGTCTAGAAGCATAGGCCATAAACTTAGCATTTTGTATTAGAACACAACCCAAACCAACTCTAGAAGCATCACAATACACGGCAAACCCCTCTAGTCCATCCAGTAGTGACAATGTAGGAGCAGACACAAGCGTATCCTTCAAAGTTCGGAAGCTCCTCTCACACTCATTGGTCCACACAAACTTAGCCTTCTTTTGACTCAATTTTGTGATGGGAGAAGCCATAGAACAGAACCCATTCACAAACCTTCGTTAGTAACTCGGTAATACCAAGAAGCTCCTAATATTCGATGGGGCCATTGGTCTTGGCCAATTTCTAATCATATTTGTCCTTTTAGGATCCACCTTAGTATCATCCCCTGACACCACATGACCTAGGAAGGCAACCTCTTTAAACTAAAATTCTCATTTTTCATTGTTAGTATACAATTTCTCCAACCTTAATCATTGCAAAACTACACTAAAACGAGCCACATGCTCCTCCACACTATGAGAATAGATTCAAATATCACAAATGAAAACCATAGCAACCACATCAAGATAGGGTTTAAAGACCCTATTCATTAGATCCATGAAGATGGTTTGTACATTCGTCAACCCAAAATACATAACCACAAATTCATAATAGCCCTACCTAGTCCAGAAGGCCATCTTGGGAATGTCATACTCCCTTACCTTCACTTGATGATACCCAGACCGAAGATCAATCTTAGAGAAATGGCTAGCCCCTTGTAGTTCGTCAAATAAATGATCAATTCTTGGAAGAGGATACCTATTCTTGGTGGTGACCCTATTGAGTTGCCGGTAGTCAATACACATTCCAAGAGACCTATCTTCTTCTTCGCAAATAACCCCATTGCAACCCAAGGTGATTGACTAGGCCTAATAATAACCTTCTCCAATAAGTCGCTCAAATATTCCTTCCCTCAAATGTTACTTCAACTCCTTTAACTCCACAGGGGCCAGATGGTAATGGGGAATAGAAATGGGTTGAGTATCAGAGAGGAGGTCCATACCAAAGTTTATTTTTCTTTCGAGAGGAACAACAGGAAGGTCATTTTTAAATACATCAAGAAACTCATTTACAATCTGAACCAACTCCATAGGAAAGACTTTGGACTCCACATCCCTAACCCTTACAAGATGATAAAGACACCCCTTAGAGATTAACTTACGAGCTTTAATGAAAGAGGTGAATCTACCCTTGACCATCACACTTTGACTCTCCCACTGAAGAACGGGCTCATTTAGGAATAGGAACTTGACCCTATGGGTTCTACAATTAATAGAAGCATAATGTCCATTCAACCAATCCATTCCAAGAAAAATATCAAAATCAACCACATCAAACTCAACACGATCACAAGGCAAGATTTTATGCAGGATGCAAATGGGATAATTTCTATAGACTTTCCTAGCAAAAATAGAAGCACCAATAGGAGTAGACACCTCATATGTCCCACGCAACAATTCGATCTCAACATGGAACTTTTTGGCAAAAAAGGGGGTAACATAAGAAAGACTAGCACTCAAATAAAGCAATGCATACCAATCAAAATCAAAGATTTTCAACTTACCGGTTACAACATCGGGGACCTCATCAACCCATTGCCTCCTACGAAAAGTATAAAACTAATTATGTCTTGGGGCACCATCTTGTCAACCACCTTAACCTAATGGAACCACTTTATCACCTTGTGGACGAACCTCCCTACCCTTGTTGCGATTCCAAGGGCAATCCATAACCTTATGCCGTACTTTCCCACAACCATAACAAGCATTAGTATCCCTCAAGCATGGACCATTATAACACCTACCACATGTTGGACATCCACCATTAGGAACTACATGCGCAAAACCTTGGCCCCTTGGAAAGTCATTGACAACCTGCCTTTGAAATACATGAGAAGACCCTTGGCCTTAATAAAATTGGCAACCGTTTGTCTTTAGAACTTTCCCTCAAAATGGGTCCTGTTGGGCTCATGACACTATCTCTTCCTCAATTTCTCCTCTTCCATTTGTTCTGCGTAGGTCATCAAATAGGACAACTCTATGTCACTAATCAACATAGTATATAGACATTCCTGACTCACCAAGCCAGACACCCCTATCACGAACTTGTTCATTCTAGACAGTGAGTCGGCAACAAAGTGTGGACATACTTTAAGAGTTGGTTGAACTTGAGGGCATACTCCCACAAACTCAATGACCCCTATTTTAAGTTCATGAACTCCACGAATTTAGATTCCCTAAGATCAAGAGGGAAGAATCGATTAAGAAAGGCTGCCTTGAACTCTTCCTATAAAACCACATTGTTGACTACCATCTCCTCCTTCCATTGACTGTACCATATTTGTGCTACCCCTTTTAGTTGGTAGGCCATTAACTCTGTCTTATCTTCTAATCATACGCCCATGATATCCTACACCTTGTAAACCTCATCAATGAACTCTTGAGGATCCTCATCTACCTTTGACCTATAGGATTTCAAGGGATTTATCCTCATGAAGTCTCTCACCTGAGATGTCGGTGTAGGAGAATGAGGGGCTTAGGCCCCTTGGTTATCTTGGTTAACCATAATGTATGCAAGAAAAGTAAGAGCATCTCAAAGTTTTCCATGAGTTAGTTTCTCCTCAGTGTGCGGGATCGTCTTCCTCTTGGTTAGGCATGATCTAGCATGGCAAGGAACAATCGCTAGGGGTAAAACACTTTAACTCTATAGCACGACTTAGAACATGAAGAAGGAAAACATTTACTAAACGTCTCATAGCCTTTTACTCATAGTTGTGGTGCATAACATAACCATGAATAAGACTCTAATTGACATAGTGTGTTGGATTTTGAAATCTAACAAGCTAATGCTTTGATACCAAGTTTGTCACAAACCAAGCCTAGGGCCTAGACGTGACACAACACATGGGTACCCGAAGGGACCCCAAGTAAGCCTCTTAACATATCGTTACACATCTTTGGTCATGGAAGCAATAAAATACAACAAGAACTAGTAAATAGGGACAAATGGGGCTAAGGGACAACTTTCATAATTTAATCATCAAGAGTCAATAAATAATCAAAGCTCATAGCACAATAGATAACATATCCAACAACACATCTACTACATATATAAGAGTGGGGGCTAAGACAAGCAACCGAACTCACGCTCATAGTCAATACATAAATAAAAGAAAGGTAGTCTTAAAGCATAGCAAAAGATCATAAGAAACATCCTTGGAATGAAGGACATACCAATAAGCTTGAGAGACAATCCTACTAACCACTTGGAGGATGAGGATGATCAAATGGTGCTCCGGTTCCTACATCATGACATCATGTAGGCATAGAGTATGTGTTAATACATTTGAATGTACAAAGTATGTAGGATGCAATGCAACAAGAGATGTGTAACATAATCAAAATACATAAGCATAGGTAATGATTAACATATAATAATATGACATGCCAGAAAGATACTTGTAGTAAGTCATGCTTATATGGAACATAATACAAGGGTAAGGAGTGACCATCATAGTGATATCCAAGGCCTACCACCTTCTTGGAAAGGCGCATAATGTACAAACTCCTTCATATGGTTAATAAGGTACAAACCACACAACATGGTTGATGAGGTACAAACCCCCCAACATGGTTGATAAGGTACAAACCCCTCGACATGATTGCACGAGCCTGCCACCTCTCGAACAAGGCAATCGAGGTACGAACCCCTCATCATGGTTATCCAGGCCTACAACCTCCCGAGTGAAGCTTGGTTGTTTCCCAACACTATTGAGATAATATCATATGCATAAATTCATTTCATCATCATATCATCACTTAATTCATAAGACATGCATTGAGCCGTTCAATTCCTCAAGAAATCATAACCGAATATTTTATCAAACACTTAGTAGGGTGTGTAGTGGTAATGAAAAATCATGCAATTCAAAAGTGTTATCGTGATAGAACATCCAATATAAAACCATCAACCAATACTTGGTAAGACTCTCAAGAAACATACATCAAAATCCTTCATCAAATCTCACAATAGATATTAGATTCATAGCTCTAAACATAGTAATACAATCACAATTTCATGAACCCCAACATAGTGTGCACTGAATTTCATAATAAATAAGACCCACAGGTAAATCAACTTTGAATCATGCCATTTTAAGTAAAAGGAAGCTTGGACATCATGGATGAAAGGAACCCATGAAAGAAACCCACATAACTTAGGTTTGGAGAATAGCTTGATGAAGATTGGAGATGAATACTTGAAGCTTGATTGAGAACCTTAAGATTTGGATGAGTTTAAGGATATGAAATTAGGAGTGAAATATTTGGCTAAGTGTTTGAATGAGTATTAGGAAATGTATTGTGTGATATGAGGGTAAAATATGGCTAAGTATACTATTTTCATGCATAAGGTGATTTGTTTATTCTAAAATTAAGGTCTCCTGATAAAAAATGTGAAGTTGGATTTTTTATATCACACATGAATTTTGAGTTATATGAAAATAATGATTTTAGATTGTTCTGAGGAACATTTCAGGCACTTTTGGGGGTCTTTTCAATATGAAACCCTTTTCCAAAAATTCCCTCAATTGATCCTTTAATTCCTTCAATTCTGTCAGGCCCATATGGTAAGAGAGAATGAAAATGGGTTAAGTATCGGGAAGGAGGTCTATACCAAAGTTTATTTCCTCTTGAGGAGGAACCTCGGGAAGCTCATCGAAAAACACATCAAGAAACTCATTAATCACTGGAACTGACAGAACAGGAAGGCCTTTGGACTTAACATCCCTAACCCTCAAAAGATGATAAAGGCAACCTTTAGAAATGATTTAAGAAAATAAATGAATCTACCCTTGACCACCATATCACGACTTTATCACTAAAGGACGTGCTAATTAGTGAATTGAAATTTAACCCAATGGGTTCTACAATCAATTGAATCATAATATCCAAGCAACCAATCTATCCCAAGAATGACATCAAAATCCACTATATCTAATCCAATAAAACACAAGGCAAGACTTTATGCAATACAAAAATGGGACAATTTCTATAGACTCTTTTAGCAATAATGGACTCACCAATGGGGGTTGACACTTCATAAGGTTCACACAATAATTCGAGACGAACATGAAGCTTTTTGGCACCCGAGTCTATCAATGCATACACATCAAAATCAAAAATCTTTCACGTACCAGTGATGACATCAGGCATCTCATCCACCCCTTGTCTTCCTTGAAGGGCATAGAATCTATTTGCCTTTGAGAACTCCATTGTTGGCCTCCTTTAGCCCTTGGACCTGCATTTTCACCTTGGCCTTGTGGACGACCATCTCTACCTTTGTTTTGAGCATGATGACAATTAATAACTTTGTGACCTATATCACCACAACCAAAGCAAGCATTAGAATTCCTCAAATATGGACCATTATGATTCTTTTCACACCTTGGGCATATAGGATTTGTCATTCCTCTATTACCACCTTGGAATCTTGGGTTGGTCATCCTACCATTGTCAAACCTTTTGTTAGAAGCATTGGATTGCTCTTAGCCTTAGAATTAGTGGCCTTGAGGAAACCATCCACCCTTAAAACCTTTGAATCCACCTTCAAAACGAGCCCTCTTAGACTCACCACTTATTCTTTTTCTAAGCTTCTCCCACACTAGTTGCTTGGCATAACTCATGAGCCAAGTCAAGTCCATATCACCTACTAGCATAGCAGTACGACACTCCTTATTAACCAAGTCAGACACTCCTGACACAAATTTGTTCATCCTTGATCTAGGCTTGGCAACTAATTGGGGATCATACTTGGATAGCTTGTTGACCTTGAGGGCATACTTCCTCGCACTCATGGAACCTTGCTTAAGGTTCATAAATTCCATTATCTTACCCTTTATTAGCTCAATAGGAAAGAAATGTTTAAGGAATACGGCCTTCAAATCTTCCCAAAGGATAGCATTATCATTCCCCTTCTCTAACTTCTATTATGTAATCCAACTTTAAGCCACCCCTTTGAGTTGGTAGACTGCCAACTCCACCTTTTTCCTTCGAATTGACTCCCATGATAGGGAGCACCTTGTATACCTCATCTATGAACTCTTGGGAATCCTCATCCACTTAGACCCACGGAACTCCGGTGGGTTCATTTTTGTGAAAGCCCTCACCCTAGAAGCTGGAGAGGGAGCATTAGGGGCTTGGGCCTGTTAGTTAATTTGGTTGGTCATAGGATGAGAAAAGATTGTAATAGTACCTCAAAACTCATCTTGGACTACCCCTCCACCTTGATGAGCTTGATGAGCGAGAGTGGCTAGTTGCTCCTCAGGTGTGCGGGTTCTCCTTAGTCTCCTTCTTGGAATCGAGATGATATATAAGAGCAAAGAGCATTGGTTAGGGAAAATCCTTACACTTACATCTAAAGCACAATATATACCATAAAGAAGTGAAATATTTCCTAAAACACCTCATAGCCTCCCATTCATAATTGTGGCATGCTTCATTACCATGAATAAGAATCTAATCGACACAGTGTGTTGGATTTCAAGGACCATTAACAATCTAGTGCTCTGATAGCAAGTTTGTCATGATCTAAGCCTAGGGCCTAGATATGCCATGGTGAACAAAAAATATAGAGACAGCCCAAATAATCCTCTTCGCATATCAACCACACATCCTTGGTCACAGAAGCAAAATAAATAATATGAGATAAATTAAAAAGGGAAGGGGGACTAAGGGAAGTCTTGATATTCATAAAAGCATTAGAAGTCGAGCTCATTGCATAAATACATCATAATATCCACAAAAGCTCTAACATGGAATGGAGCGAAGCCAAGATACTCTCCAGGCTCATCCTCATAATAACAAGTGTTCAACATAAAGAAATATCAAAATAGCAAGAGTAATGTAGATAGTGTCCTCAGACTTGAAGACTCACCAAAGCTTATTTCTAAAGTAGCAACTAGACACGTGGAGGATGATCAAAAGGTGCTCCAGTCCTTTACATGGTAATATAATATAGGCATAGAGTATACATTAGTACCTTTCAATTTACTAAGTATGTGGGATGCAATGTTACAATACAAAAGCCCACATAGTCAAAATGCATAATCACAAGCAATAGATATATAATCTCAATATTGCATGCATGATTAATGCTCATAATAAATGTAACACCCCAAATTTTTTATAAGCTAAGACCGAGTCATCCTTCATATGATATAGGATTTTAATTGAGAATTCCTAATTCCGCATAGATGTTAAAGTTAATTTCTTAGTATGGGAATAGAATTGGAGTTGATATAAGGTCGTAGTTGTAATGTATGATTTTTTAAAAGTCAGGTGAACCAATGACTTGTAAGTTGTATATATGTTCTAGGATCAAGTCCTAATTATTTGAAGTATATTAGGTGTGATTTAGAGTCATATGGGATCTTTTACATCAAGCCAAGTTCAAAGAATTTCTAGCAATTAAGTTTTCATATGAGTCAATAGAAGAGTCAACTTCAAATGACCATATCTCCTAAAGTATAATGAGTTGGTTAATCCATAATATATAAAATCAAAGACATTAGAATTAGATTTCCAATGCATCTAATTTAGCACTAATCAGAGTTCGGATAAGAAAGTTATGACCATTTTACTGGAGAGGTGCAGAGTTGTATGAAAGTCCGCACCCGGAGTACGTTGCGGACCCTCATTGGTTAACTAATGATGTTCGTTTTCCTTTCATTTGAAGGTATTTTTATTGTAAAACCTTTTAGAGTCTATTTATGGTCCCCAAACATATAAAATAATTGTTTTCATGATCAAAATCCTCTCCCTTCTCTCCTAAAACATAAACCCTTAAGAATCATCAAGAAAATCATCAAGTTA
>JAOTQJ010203328.1:0-113943 GCA_025642045.1 Solanum sejunctum | reverse complement strand
ATAAAAATTAACATACCTTGCAATCCTTTACTACACCCAAAACCTTCGTAGCCGCTAAACTATGCGTTTTCTTGACCTACCAACGCCACCACACTGCTTAGGGGCTTCAATATACTGAGCTTAAAGTATCAAATAATCGAAAACATGAAAAAATTGATTTTTTTTGAAGGTTACTGTAGCAACCGAGGCTACTATAGCAATGGCTTAAATTTTTTTTTGCTCAACTTTGCTAAGTATGGAATATTGTTGATCTTGTACAAGATGCTTGGTGATATATAGAGACAATAAATATACCACTTGGACCAATCAAAGGAGTCCATATACACTTGACCCCACCTCAAATTATAATTAAGGACTAAACTTAGAAGAAATATTGCATTCGGTCCCAAACTTTCTTAAATCAAGCCAATTAAGGACTTTCAGGGTTTAAGTTAAGTTACGGGTTCTAACACCTATGGCCTAGTGACACAACGATCGAGAACTCGAAGGGACCCCAAAAAGTCTCTTTGTATATCAATCACACATCCTTGGTTGCGTGAAAAGATCCCAAAAAGTTCCTGAAAATGTTCCTTAGAAGTTTTGAAATAATAATTTTGATATATTTCAAAATTCACGTGTGATATCGAAAATCTAACTTCATATTCTTGATCAGGGATTGAAATTGAGTAAGAAATGGGTCTAACTTCATTTTTAGAATGTACTAATCACAATTTTAATTTTTCAAAAATTGAATTCTAGTGAGGTTTTCGTGCCCCTAGCATGACACGCGAAGGTTGTGCCTCGGTGTATTTTTGTACCAGCCATTTTAGTCCAGTTCAAATCTTCTGGGTCTTTAGCCTAAGCCTTCCCATGCATGAAAATACCTATACAAAGCCATATTTTATCCTCATATCATCCATCATCCAAGACATTCTCCAATACTCTCTCAAACCCTTAGACTTATATTTCTCCCAAAATTTAAGTGTCCAAATCTCTTCCGGATCTTAAGGAATTCATCCAAGATTCATGCTTCTATTCAAATCTTCTTTAAGGATTTCTCCAAAGCCAAAGTATATGGGTTCCAACCATTGGTTCCTTTCACCCATGGTGTTTAAACTTCCTTTTTACCTAAATTGCATGTTTATAAGTTGATTAACGTATGGGTCTTACTTATTATTAATTTGGCTATGAACTATGTTGGGGTTCCATAAACTTGTGACTATTTGAGCATGTTTTGAGCTATGAATCTATGGTCTATCATTTGATTTGATGATGGATTTTGATATATATTGCATGAGGGTATTAGCAAGTATTGGTTGGTTGTTTTTCATTAGATTTTCTTGCATGATTTCACTCTTGAATTGCATGATCTTACACTAGCATTACACATCCACCAAGTGTTTCATAAAATGTCCGATTTTGGATTCTTTAACTATTGATGATCTATTACATGACCTACAACTTGACTGACTCTATCATGATTAAAGTAAGGTACTTATATGAAGATTTCTTGAAAAGTATCTATTGTGATGAAACTTGATCAATTGCCTCATTTGGGGGGTAGTAGGCCCAAACTACCACATTGAAAGGTATATACATCATTCACCTAGCTCGAGGGGTGGTAGGCCCGTGCTACCATATTGAGGGGTATATAACTCATTCACCTAGCTCGGGGGTTGGTAGGGTCATGCTACCACATTGGAGGGGCATATACCCCAATTACCTCACCAAGGAGGTAGTAAGCCTTGGTTATGTAATGATGGTCACCTTCTTCATATATAATATGTTCTATATAAGCATATTTTACTCCAAGTATCATTCATTCATGTCATATTGCTAATATGCTATCTCTTGCTTATGATATTGCATTTTGCCATGTGCCTATCTCTTGTTGTATTGCATCTTACATACTTAGTATATTCAAATGTACTAACGCATAATCTATGCCTACATGATGTCACCATTTAGTAACTAGAGCCCCACTTGAGCATCTTCCTCCATGTGGCTAGTACAATTTCTCCCAAGCTAGTTGATGTGTCCTTCATTCTAGGGACCATGTATTTGATCTCTTGCTATATATTAAGACTGTCTTTCTTTTATGTATATCTTGACTATGAGGGTGAGCCTATTTGCTTGTCTTGGCCCCCGCTCCTATCTAAGTTTTAGAGGCTTTGCTGGATATGTTATGTGTTGAGCCTTGACTCTCTTGTTTTGATGTTTATGTTATAAAAGTTTTCCTTTAGTCCCTTTTCCCTTATTTCTAATCTAATTATGTTTCTTAACTACTTCCGCGAAAAATGAAGTGTAATGATATGTTAAGAGGCTTGTTTCAAGTCCTTTTAGGTTCCCCATTCATCGTGTCATGCCAAGGCCCTAGTCTTTTTTCCTGAGAAACTTAGTATTAGAGCACTAGGTTGTTAATAGTCCTCGATATTGAACAAACTGTGTCAATTAGAGTCTTATTCATAGTTGTGTTGTGCACCACAACTATGAGTAGGAGACTATGAGATGTTTTAGGAAACATTTCCCTTATTCTTGATCTATGTTATGCTATAAAAGTTAAGTTTTTCCCCCTTAATGATTATTCTTTACTATGCTAGATCATACCAACACAAAAGGAAGGAGAGCCCGCACACCCGAGGAATAACTGGCTTATGGTGAGCTTCAGGATGCTATCACTTTAATAGCTTAAGTTGTGGCTAATCAAGCTAATCAAGGGGACCAAACCCCTTATGCTCCTACCTTGGGATCTAGGGTATGAGACTTCATGAGGATGAACCCATCGGAATTCAATGAGTCTGAGGTAGATGAGGACTGTCATGAGTTCATTGATGAGGTCTACAAGTTATTTGCTATCTTGAGTGTTAGATCGAAAGAGAAAGCAGAGTTGTTTGCCTACCAACTCCAGGGAGTAGGACAAATATTATTTAATCAATAGAAGGAGAAGAAGGAAATTAACAATATGGTGCTTTGGGAGGAGTTCAAAGCAACTTTTCTTAATCAGTTCTTCCCTCTTGATCTTAGGGAGGCCAAGATGGTGGAGTTTATGAATTTGAAATGAGGGTCTATGAGTGTGAGAGAGTATACCCTCAAGTTCAATCATTTTTGAATTTGAAACAAGGGTCTATGAGTATGAGGGAGTATGCCCTCAAACTCAACCAACTCTCTAAATGTGCTCCCTACTTGGTTGCTGACCTAAGGTCTAAAATAACCAAATTCGTGATGGGTGTATTCGATTTGGTTAGTAAGGAATGCCGATCTACCATGTTACTTAATGACATGGATTTGTCCTGTTTGATGACCTATGCCGAATAAATGAAGGGGGAAAATTTGAGGAAGTGGAGGAGTTATGAGGCCAAGAGGGCCCATTTTGAGGGAAAGATCCAATGTCAAAAGGGTGGCCAGTTCCATCAAGGCTAAGGATCTTCTCATGCTTCTAATAGGGGGTTTGCCAATGACTTCCCAAGGGCCTAAGGTGTTGGTGGTGTGGTTCCTAATAATGGGTTTTCAAAATGTGGTATAGGTCATGTGGGCCCATGCTTGAAAGACACTTATGCATGTAATTGATGTGGGGAAGTGAGTCACAAAAAGATTGATTGTCCTTGTAACCACAGCAAGGGTAAGGAGGTTCGTCCACAAGGTGCAAATGCAGTTCCTTTAGCGAGAGGTGGTCAAGAAGGTGGTGCACAAAGGCATCATCTGTTCCAAGCACTCCAAGGGAAGCAAGGGGTTGGTGATATTCCCGATGTTATCACCGGTATGTTAAAAGTCTTTGATTTTGATGTGTATTGATTGATCCGGGTGTCAATTTTTCTTTTGTTACTCCTTTTGTTGCCAAAACATTCCATGTTGAGTTCAAATTGTTGTGTGATTCTTATAAGGTGTCTTCTCCTATTGGTGCATCTATTGTTGCTATAAAGGATTATAGAAATTGTCAAATTTGCATTTTGGCATAAGATATTGCCTTGTGATCTTGTTGTGTTGGAAACAGTGGATTTTGATATCATACATGGGATGGATTGGTTGCATGCATACTATGCCTCCCCCGTAAGGTCAAGGGTAGATTCATATCTTGCATTAAAGCCCATAAGTTAATCCCTAAAGGATGTCTTTATCATCTTGTAAGGGTAAGGGATGTGGAGTCCAAGGTCTTTCCTATAAAGTCAGTTTCAATTGTAAATGAATTACTTGTTGTCTTTCCACATGAGCTTGCTAGTGTTTCTCCCAAAAAGTAAATGGATTTTGGTATATACCTCCTTCCCGATACTCAACCTATTTCTATTCCCCCTTACCGTATGGCCTTGATGGAGTTAAAGGAGTTGAAGGAACAATTGAGGGATTATTTGGAGAAGGGTTACATTAGGCCTAGCCAATCACCTTGGGGTGCACCGATGTTGTTTGTGAAGAAGAAACATGGGTCCCTTAAAGTGTGTATTGACTACCGACAAGTCAATAGGGTCACCATAAAGAATAAGTATACTGTTCCAAGGATTGATGATTTATTTGACCAAATGCAAGGGTCTGGTCACTTCTCTAAGATTGATCTTTGGTCTGGGTATCATCAAGTGAAGATGAGGGAGTGTGATATTCCTAAGATGGCTTTCTGGACTAGATATGGCATTATATGTTTGTTGTGATGTCCTTTGGGTTGACCATTGCACTAGCCATCATCATGGATCTTATGAATAGGGTCTTCAAACTCTACCGTTGTAACAACCCTAAAATGTGCCCGAAAATATACCTCGAAAGTACTCGAAATCGTAATTTCCATATATCTAAAAATTTGTTCATTAGTTTGAAAATATGACTTCATATTCTTGTTCAAGGGGTCAAATTGAGTGGGGAATGGGTCTAAACTGATAAAGCAACCGTATCAAAATCAGAAAATAGCAAAAAATGTTATTTAGGAGGGTCACATTTGAAGGGGAATATCTCTTAGTACATAAAGAATTGAGTGGCCCACGACTTACCAACTTAAAGCTCTTTGAATTAGCTTTAAACTCACTTAGTTTCACATCATTCTGAGTTCGGATGAACAATTTATGTCCATTTTCATAGAACTCATTTGTGTAGAAATTGCAATTTCCAGAGACAAATCTGCCTTACTTTCGTGACGTGCCCCTGTTATTTTGGGTTGTTTTAATTTTTTCTGTCCAAGACTTTTAAGTCTTAGGCCTAAGGGTTCCCACACTTGAAAATATCTATACTTAGCCTTATTTAGCCCTCATATCATCCAAAACATTCCCCAATACTTACTCAAACACTTAGACTTATATTTCACCCTAAATTCAAGTCCCAAACTCAAGACCAACCTTAACGATTTCATCAAGGATTTTATTCAAGCATTAAGTCTCCATTTCCAATCGTCTTCAAGGGTTCTCCAAAGTCAAGGTATGTGGTGTTGAATCATTGGGTCCTTTCACCCATGGTGTCTAAGCCTCCTTTTTACTAACACTGGATGATTTAAAGTTGATTTTACATATGGGTCTTATATATTGAAAAATTTACTGCACAGTGATTTAAGTTCATGAAAGTATAGTTGTTTTTACCATATTTTGAGCTATAAATCTTGGATCTAATATTGGATTTGATGAGGGGTTATGATTTGAATATCTTGGAGGTGCTGCTAGGTGTAGATTGATGGTTTTACAACTTATTTTCTTGCATGATTTCATCTCTAAATTGCATGGTCTTTTACCCCCATTGTACACCTTGCAAGTGTTTGATAAAATGTCCAGTTATGATTTCTTCAGCAATTGAAAGTCCAAAGCATAGGATATGATTTGAATGACTATATAATGATTTAATAGGCTTATGTATATGATGAATCCCATATAAAGTATTACACTAGGGTGATGGGTGCTATTATCACTAACCTACTAAGGGGTTTGTACTTTGGAAATCTAGCACACTAGGGTGATTGGTGCTATAACCACTAACATTGATGAGGGGTTTGTACCTCACATACTAGGGTGGTGGGTGCTATCATCACAAACTTTGATGAGGGGTTTGTACTTTGGAAATCTAGCTTGGTATCTTCTACACTTATGATATACTATATGAGCATAAGTTATCTAAGCATCTTTTACTTATGCATTGAACATACATGCCATTTTGCTATACTATGCCTATTGTCTATTGTATGCATTTTGATTATGATGCCTATCAATTGTTTGCATCCACAAAGATAGGGCTAATCAGACTTGCCAGAAGAGCCGATGTACAAATAAAGAATCTGATTTATCCCACATACTTAGTACATTTAAACATACTAATGTATACTCTATGACTAGATGATGTTACCATGTAGAAACCGGAGCTCCTATTGATTCTTCTTGTGGCTAGGTAGATTGTTCAAGTTAGCCTTTGGTGAGTCCTCTATTCCGGGGACAATGACTATCCTCTTATACTATGTTCTAGGACTATCTTCCTTTTGTATATGTATTAACTATAAGGGTGAGCCTGGTTGCTTGTCTTGGCCCCTGCTCTTGTCTATGTAGTAAAGGTGTTATTGGACATGTTATGCATTATGTTTGAGCTTTGACTTACCTATGATATTCAAGCTATTTAAATATAAATCTCTCTCTCCCTTAGTCCCAATTTCCCTACTTTACATTTCTTATGATGTTTGACATTGCTTCCTCGACCAAGGATGTGTAATGATATGCTATAAGGCTTGTTTGAGGCTCCTTCGGGTTTCCTATTCATTGGTCACGTCTAGGTCCTAGGCTTAGGTCGTGACAAAGATGGTATCAGAGTACTAGGTTGATAGATCCTTGGCATCAAACACACCACGTCGATTAGAGTCTTCTTTATGGTTGTTTTGTGCACCATAACTATGACTAGGAGGCTATGAGATTTTATGAAATGTCTCTCTTCTTCATGGTTGATGTTGTTCTTTAGAAGAGAGATAGGGATTTTTCCTCTAATAAATGTTCTTTTCTCTTTTAGTTGACCATGCCACTTCAAAGAGGAATGAAAAGGAAGGTAAGTAGAAGGTTTTGATTTGGATGGATCTGAATTTCACTATTTTTTCTCTATTCTTTTAGTTGATGGTAGGGCTTCTTGTGTTCCCAAATTATTGTGTAGATCTTTGGTGTCTATTCTCTTGGTTAGGTTTATTATTGCTTGAAAGTTCATAAGTGTTGATCAGGGTTTGTATTGCATTAGGTCTTGCTTTATGGCTTGTTGGAGTTGGCGTGATGGGTCTCGATGTCATACCAGGGATGGAATGGTTGGTTGCATGTTGTGTCTTCATGGATGGTAGGACCGTAGGATTAGATCTCGATTTCATAATAAACCTATCCTTGAGTGGAAGAGTCATGATATGGCGGTCAAGTGGTAGCAAAAGAGGTTGGTCCATTCTTGTTTGAAGGTACAATTAGTCTTTAAGGGGTTGCATTTTTCATCTTGTGAGAATTGGAGATATTGAATCTAAGTTGTTTTATTTATAGAATTGTTGTTGTTGGTAGATGAGGCCTTGAATGTCCCTTTATGATATTTTGTATTTGGGGTAGTGTCTTTTGTTTGACTAGTACACCAGTTATGCCTATAAGTCTCATGAACAAGATCTTTAGTCCCTACTCTAATAGTCTTATCGTGGTTTTGGTGATGAATGATGGTTCATTCCCTAATGAGGTAGTGCGTGTGAGTTAATTGAGGGTAGTCCTCCTAAGTTTAAGGAAGAAGGTTGGATGCTAGATAAGAGAAATGGGAATTTTTGTTGTAAAAGGTTGCCTTTCTAGGATGTACAGTGCCAGCTGATGGCATTAAGGTGGACCCTAGTAGGACGAAGGTGATTAGCTATTAGACTAGACCTTAACTCCCTTAGGTGTTAGGAGCTTCTTGAGTTTAGCAGGCTATTACCAAAGATTGTGAGTATGTTCTCTTTTGTTGTTATTCCTATGACCTGGTTGACCCTAAATGAGACTAATGTTGTGATCAATGTTTTGAGTAGGGTGTTTTGATATGTCCGAGGGTTGCTATTTTTTGTATTATTCCTTGGTGCTAGTAGGATTCATGTATGTAGGTGTCCCAGATGGTTACGTGAGTTTATTGTGGCTAGTAGGGGTCTATAAGGGTTGTCTCATGTTATAATTGCATAAAATCGTGTCTTGTGATCTTCGTTGGACTTAGTTGAGGTTTTGGAGTTCTTGGGGTGGTTGTGTTACTTATAGGTATGCTTTCGATGGGCATAGCACCTGTGGTTATGATGTGATGTTTAAGGATAGATGATCTATTTGGTCAATTACAATAGGTTAGTCTTTTCTCTAAGATTGATCTTTGGTTCGGGTTTTGTCTCCAAGTAAGGTTGAAGATAGGTGATATCCCTAGGTGTTTTTTCGAATTAGGAATGAACATAATGAGTATTGGTCGAGTTATCTGGTTGATTTATACATTGGCTATGTCTATGGGCTTCATGAATAGGGTATTAAAACCCTACCTTGGTATGTTGTAGTGATCTCTAGTAATGAAGTATTGATTTATTTTGTGTTTGTGAATCATTTGAGGATAATGTTGCAAGTTGTAGAGGATGAAGGATTGTTTGCTAAATATAATAGGTGTGCTTTGTGGATAGCAAGAAGGTGATTAAAATTCTTTAAGGATTATGAATGAGTGTGCATTATTTTTCCCCGATAAGGCTAATATTGCGGTTAGTGCTCTAGGTAGCGTAGCATGTTTTGTTGTTAGTGGCAAAGAGGAGACTAGTGGGATCCATCGGTTGGCTAGGTTGGAAGTTAGGTTGAAGGAAGTTGAGCATGGTAGTATAGTGTTCTTGTTGGTTCCAAATCTTCTTGGGTTAAGAGGTCTAGATTAGGTAAGGCCTTGAGCTCCGCCGTATTAGAGTTGGAAGTTTTAGGTGAGCCAATGATAGAGTGGAGGTTGTCTTCTAAGGGGGAGATGGCAGTTTGTGGCAACAAGTGGAATAGGTGTATTTAAGATTGATAATTGAGTTGAAGATTATGAGTCCTTATAGAGTGTAGAGGGAGGTTAGTAAGGTTGCATAAGTTGGCGGTTGCCTATGGATGTAGATATGGTTTGTATGATTCTTCATGCTTCTAGGTGGAGGGGATATATTGGTGACTCTAGTGCTATGACACTCTTTGTGACTGTGGGTGATATGAAGGACAAGTTGGCTTAAGAGAAGGTCCCGGTGGGGGTGTTGGATGGATGAGTGGAGAAGTTGATTGATAATGATGTAGTGTTCTTCAAGGCCCTTTGGGAAGAGTTGTCTATTTGTATGTGTCTCTTGGAGAGCCAGAGCGGGCATGGCGGAGCAATATCCTTATTTTTTTATGATTCCAAGTCTTATGTTTCATCCCCTATGTCATTCATATGCATTCGTGTTTAAGTTGGCAAGTTTATAATGAATATACAATTATGTTGCGATCTTGAAAACAGTGTTTTTAATATAATGTTGCGTTCTTGTTGGGGCTGATTTGTTAATGATCACTCTTGTCTTGTACATCTCTTTTATATTTGGGATGAATGTTCCCAAGGGTAACTATTGTAACTACCCCAAAAAATGACTAAAAATGTGTCTCGAAAGTACCCCAAATCATATTTTCCATATATCTAAACATTTGTTCGTTATTTTGAAATTCGACTTCATATTCTTATTTAGGGGGTCAAATTGAGTAGGAAATGTGTCTAACCCGAATTTTAGAATAACTGTATCAAAATTCAAAAATCACAAAAAACGTTATTCAGGATGGTCAAATTTGAAGGTGAATATCTCTTAGAACACAAAGCATTTAGTGGCCCATGACCTACCAACTTAAAGGTCTTTAAATTAGCTTTCTAACGTACTTGGTTTCACCTCATTCTGAGTTCGAATGAAGGATTTATTCCCATTTTTGTAGAACTCATTTGTGCAGAAAATAAAATTCCAGAGACAAATCCACCTTACTTCCATGACATGCCCCGGTTATTTTTTGTGCATGTTTTAATTTTTATGGTCCAAGGCTTTTAAGTCTTAGGCCGTAGGGTACCACACTTGAAAATATCGATACTTAGCCTTATTTCACCCTCATATCATCCAAAACATTCCCTATATCTCACTCAATCACTTAGACTCATATTTCACCCTAAATTCAAGTCCCAAACTCAAGACTAATCTTAAGAATTTCTTCAAGGATCTCATTCAAGCTTTAAGCTCTATTTCCTATCCTCTTCAAGGGTTCTCCAAAGTCAAGGTATGTGGTGTTGAACCATTAGGTCCTTTCACCCATGGTGTCTAAGCCTCTTTTTTACTAATACTACATAATTTAATGTTGATTTTACATATAGGTCTTATATATTGAGAAATTTACTACACAATGATTTCAGTTCATGAAAGTATGGTTGTTTTTTTGCATGTTTGAGCTATGAATGTTGGCTCTAATGTTGGATTTGATGAGGGGTTTTGATATGGATGTCTTGCAGGTGTTGCAAGCTGTTGATTGATGGTTTTACAATAGATTTTCTTGCATGATTTTATCTCTAAATTGCATGGTTTTTTTACCCCCATTGCACACCTTTCAAGTGTTTGATAAAATATCCAGTTATGATTCTTGAGGAATTGGAAGTCTAAAACATGAGATATGATTTAAATGACTATATGATGATGAAATAAGCTTATGTATATGATGAATCGTATATAAAGTTTTACACTAGGGTGATGGGTGCTATCATTACTAACCATGATGAGGGGTTCATATTTTGAAAATCTAGCTTGGTATCTTCTACACTTATGATATCCTATGTGAGCATGAGTTTTCTAAGCATGTTTCACTTATGCATTAAACATATATTCCATTTTTCTATACTATGCCTATTGTCTATTGTATGCATTTTGATTATGATGCCTATATATTATTGGATTGATTCCCACATACTTAGTACATTGAAACTTACTAACGCATACTCTATGCCTACATGATATTACCATGTAGGAACCGGAGCTCCTATTGATTCTTCTTCTGGCTAGACGGATTGTTTAAGTTAGTCTTTGGTGAGTACTCCATTCCGTAGATAATGACTATCCTCTTATACTATGTGCTAGGACTATCTTTCTTTTATGTATGTATTAACTATGAGGGTGAGCCCGGTTGCTTGTCTTAGCCCTCACTCTTGTCTATGTAGTAGAGGTGTTGTTTGACATGTTATGTATTGTTCTTGAGCTTTGACTCACTTATGATATTCAAACTATTTAAGTATAAATCTCTCTCTCCCTTAGTTCTAATTCCTCTTGTTTATGTTTCTTACATTGTTTTACATTACTTTCGCGACCAAGGATGTGTAATAATATGTTATGAGGCTTGTTTGGGGCTCCTTCTGGTTCCCCATTCGCCGGTGACGCCCAGGCCCCTGGCTTGGGTTGTAACAACCTTGATTTTTTAGTTGCATTCTTCATCGAAGATATTTTGATTTATTCACATAGTGAGGAGGAGCGTATGGGTCATTCAAGGGTGATGCTACAAAGATTGAGGGACGAGAAGGCAACTTGACTTATGAAGAGGTTCTGGTTCAAATTTTTGATAGACAAGTGAAGAGATTGAGGAACAAGGATGTGTCTTCCATTAAGGTCCTTTGGAGGAATGAACAAGTGTAAAGTGCTACTTAGGAGGCCGAAGCAGACATGCAAAAGTGATATCCCTATCTTTTCTATTCTACTTAAGCCTAAGGTTCTAATTCTAAGTCCTCTATATGATTTCAAGTCTTAAGTTTAGGCCTTATGTCATTGCATACACTCATGTGTAAATTGACAAGATCATGATGATTTTACACTTATGTTGAGATTTTGAAATGATGTTTAAGTGCACTATATCATCCTTATATGGACTGAAATTATCTTGTTTACATGTCTCATCTATCTTTCTTTGACATTTGAGGACCAATGTTGTCAAGGGGGAGATATTGAAACAACCCCCAAAAGTGCCAAAAAATATGCCTTTGATGTGCCCGAAATCATAATTTCTATATATCTCAAAATCGATGCATGACATCGAAAATTCGACTTTATATTCTTGATTAAGGGGGTAAAATTAAGTGCGTAATGGCTCTAACCTTGATTTTAGAGAAAACGAATCATAATTTCAATTTCTCAAAAATCAAATTCTAGTGAGATTTTCGTGCCCTTGGTGTGACGCCCAAAGGGCGCGCCTCAGTGTATTTTTATGCCAATCCTTTTAGTCTGGTCCAAGACTTTTGGGTCTTGGGACTAAGCCTTCCCATATGTGAAAATACCTATGTTTAACCATATTTCACTGTCATATCATCTAAGACATTCCCCAATACACTCTCAAACCCTTAGACTAATATTTCTTTCAAAATTCAAGTGTCAAAATCTCTTTCGGATTTTAAGGAATTCATCCAAGCTACATGCTTCCATTCAAATCTTCTTCAAGGAATTCTCCAAAGCCAAAGTATGTAGGTTCTAACCATTGGTTCCTTTCACCCATGGTGCACAAGCTTCCTTTTTACCTAAATTGCATGATTATAAGTTGATTTACTTATGGGTCTTACTTATTATGTATTTGACTATGAACTATGTTTGGGTTTCATAAACTTGTGACTGTTTGGGCATGTTTTGAGCTGTAATTCTATGGTCTATTATTTGATTTAATAAAGGGTTTTGATGTATATTGAGTGAGGGTATTACCAAGTGGTGGTAGGTTTTTTTATATTGGATTTTCTTGCATGATTTCACTCTTGAATTGCATGATCTTACACAAGCATTACACATCTACCAAGTGTTTGATAAAATGTTCGATTTTGGATTCTTGAACTATTGATGATACATTGCATAACCTATGACTTGAGTAACTCTATGATGATGAAAGAAAGGTACTTATATGAAGATTTCATGAAAAATATCTATTGTGATGTAAGTTGACCAATTGCCTAGTTTGGGGTGTAGTAGGCTCGAACTACCATGTTGAGGGGTATATACCTCATTCACCTTGCTCGGGGTTGGGGTTTGGGGGCTTGTGCTACCACATTATAGGGTATATACCTCAATTGCCTCACCAAGGAGGTAGTAGGCTTTGGTTATGTAATTATGGTCACCATATTCACATGTAATATGTTCTATATAAGCATGTTTTACTTCAAGTATCATTCATTCATGTCATTTTGCTAGTATGCTATCTCTTGCTTATGATATTGCATTTTTGCCATGTGCCTATATCTTGTTGCATTTCATCCTACATACTTAGTATATTCAAATGTACTAATGCATACTCTATACCTACATGATGTCACCATGTAGGAACTGGAGCCCCACTTGAGCATCTTCCTCCATGTGGCTATTATGATTTCTCTCAACCTAGTTAGTGGGTCCTCTATTCTGGGGACAATATCTATGATCTTTTTCTATGTACTAAGACTATTTTTCTTTTATGTATGTCATTACTATGAGGGTAAGCCCGGTTGATTGTCTTCGCCCCCGCTCCTATCTAAGTTTTAGAGGTGTTGTTGGACATACTATGTATTGAGCCTTGATTCTCTTGTTTTGATGTTAATGTTATGAAAGATTCCCTTTAGTCCCTTTTCCCTTATTTCTAATTTAGTTATGTTGTTTAATTACTTCCGTGACTAATGATGTGTAATGACATGTTAAGAGGCTTGTTTTGGGTCCCTTCGGGTTCCCCATTCGCCGTGTTATGTCTAGGCCTTGGGCTTGTGTCATGACATCGTGAAAGCATAATAAACAACAACAAGAGCAATAATAAAAATGAAAGCGGGACTAAGGGAAGTCTTTGATAGTTGTTAAAGCATAAATGAGTCAAAATCAAGCATGAGTACATCATAATATCCAACAACACCTCTAACATGGAATGGAGCAGGGGCCAACACATTTTCCAGGCTCACCCTCATAGTAATAGGTGTTCAACATAAAGATGTATCAAAAATAGCAAGAGTAATCAAGATAGTGTCCTTGGACTAGAGGACTCACCAAAGCTTACTTCAGAGGATCGTAGTAGCCATGTGGAGGATGATCAAATAGTACTCTAGTCCCTACATGGTAATATCATATAGGCATAGAGTATGCATTAGTACGATTGAATGTACTAAGTATGAAGGATGTAATGCAACAAGACATAAGCCAATATAGTCAAAATTCATAATAATAAGCAATAGATAATTGTAGTCTCAATATGGCATGCATGGTCAATGCTTGAAGTAAAACATGTTTGCAAATCATTCAACTTGCGTAGAACATAATATATGTGTGGGAGGAGACCTTAACTAACAAAAGTAAGACCAAGCGAGCTACAACTTAGAATCGCAATGATTTTCCCTCATCGGTAAAGAGATGGTCTACTAGCCAAAGTAAACCATATTTCACCTTACGAGAGCCCATCCCATTTCAGAGAAGTCACCCCTCTTTATGGGAACACATCCTATTTAGGGGTGAATTTCATGACAAAGTGCACTAAATGGATGCACTAGTATAGCAAGGGTAAAGTATAATCCAATTTTGGCACATAGTTTGAGGAAAGAAGCATGTATGCTTGAAGATAGTCCACGCCGACATCCAATCCATTAATTCTAAGTCTAATCCCATGAAATACTTGAAATAATCATGCTGAAACGACCCAAAAAACTGTCCAAAAATGTGCCTTAAAAGTTCCCATAATCATAATTTTCATATATCTCAAAATTCATACTTGATATAAAAAATCTGACTTCATATTCTTGATTGGGGGCAAAATTGAGTGGGGATGGGTCTACCCATAATTTTAGAGCAACTGTAGTGAAATTTAATTTTCCAAAGTTTGCACAAAATAGTGGCTTCTTGTGATGGTACCACGACACGCAGGTTTTGAGAACTGCTGTAAAATTTGCCTTCGCTATAGGTGCGTATTGTAGACCAGAAGTGGACCTGTGTATTTTGTTGACAGTGATTTTTATCTCGGTCCAAGACTTTTGGGTCTTGGGCCTAAGTCTTTCAATGCGTACAAATACCTATACTTAGCCATATTTAATCTTCATATCATACAAGAAATTATCCAATACTCTCTCAAACATTTAGACAAATATTTCATCCTAAATTTTAAGTCTCAAAACTCATCCGAATCTTAAGGATTTCACTCAAGCTTCAAGTCTCCATTTCCAATCTTCATCAAGTAATTCTCCAAAGTGAAGGCTTGTGGGTTTCAAACATTGGGTCATTTCACCCATGGTGCCTAAACTTTCTCTTCTACCTAAATTCCATCATTGTAAGTTGATTTACTTATGAGTCTAACTTATTGTGAATTTGACTATAAACTGTGTTTATGACTATTTAAGCATGTTTTGAGCTATGAATCTATGATCCATTGTGGGATTTGATGAAGGATTTTGATTTATATTTCTTGAGGGTGTTACACTTATTGATGGTAGTTTTACATCGAATTTTCTTGCATTATTCCATCCTTGAATGGCTTGATTTTACACTAGCACTACACACCCGCCAAGTGTTTGATAAAATGTTCGGATTTGATTCCTTGAGGTATTGAAGGCCCAATGCATATCTTATGAGTTGAATTAATTTATGATAATGAAAGGAATATATGTATATATATTATTTTAATCTATAGTGTAGTGAGTTGACCAAGCCTCGTTCAGGAGGTAGTAGGCCCATGCTACCTGATAGAGGGGTATATAACCTAATATCCATATTGAGGGGTTTGTATTTCGATTGCCTCGCTCGGGAGGTAGTAGGCCTATGCTACCATATTTAGGGGTGTACCCCAATAAACACGTTGAGGGGTTGGTAGCTCAATAACCATATTGAGGGGTTGTTCCTCATTCACCTCTCTAAGGGGGTGGTAGGCCTTGGAAATCCTGTATTGGTGGTCTCTCCTTACGCATGTATTATGTCCTATGTAAGCATGATTTACTCTAATCTATACATGTTATATTGCTATATGCTTATTCATTGCCTAAGTTTATGCATTTTGATTATGTTGCCTATCTCTTGTTGCATTGCACCCTACAAACTTAGTACATTACAACGTGCTAATACATACTCTATGCCAACGTATTAACACATACTTTATGCCTTCATGATGTCACTATGTAGGATCTAGAGCCCCGCTTGATCCTCTTCCTCCACGTGGCTAGTACGATTTCTTTCAAGCAAGTTTGGTGAATCCTCCATTTTGGGGACAATGTCTTAGATTCTATATCGTGGAGGAGGAGGAGGATCAACTTGGGCTTTGATTCCTACATGTTTATATCATGTACGTAAGAGTATGTATTAGTACGTTTGAATGTACTAATTATATAAGATGCAATGCAACAAGAGATAGGCATCATGACCAAAATGCTTAACCATAGGCATTAGGCATAATATAACAATATGACATATATGATCAATGCTCAAGTAAAACATGCATAAGTAATTCATGCTTATATAGGATATCATATGTGTAGAAGAGACCAAGTAAGATTTCCAAAGTACAAATCCCTTGGTAGCTTGATGATGATCTCACCCTATCACCCTAGTGGTGTGGTACAAACCCCTTATATGGTTGGTGATAATCTCACCCTACCACCCTAGTGGCAAAGTACAAATCGCTCACATGGTTGATAAGTATAAACCCTCATCTAGGTTATCAAGGCACTAGCCCCTCGATTGGCTATCAAAGGACTAACGCTCAGACAAGGTTATCTGGGCTCTTAGTCCCCGTGGATCGAGCATGGCCTAATGCAAAACTTTGTATAGATTATATCATATACACAAGCTTTGTTCAACATTATATAGTCATTCATATCATATCTCATGCTTTGGACCTTCAATTCATCAATAAACCACATCCGGATATTTTATCAAATACTTAGAGGGTGTATAGTGCTAGTGTAAAATCATGCATTTCAAGAGTGAAATAATGCAAGAAAATCCATTGTAAAACAATTAATCGACACCTTCCAATACCCTCAAGCAATATATATCAAAACCCCTAATCAAATCTCACATTATATCCATGATTTACAGCTCAAAACATAGCAAAACATTCACAATTTCTTATAGCTTTAACGTAGTTCATAGACAAGTTCATACTAGTAAACCCATTTGTAAAATCAACTTTAAATCAAGCAAATTAAGTAAAAAAAGGATATTAGTGCTCCATGACTTAAAGGACAAAATGGTTGAAACCCACATAACTTAGCCTTGGAGAAATGCTTGGTGAAGATTGAAAATAGAGGCTTGAAGCTTGAAGGAAATCCTTAGTTCTAAAAGTGGTTTTGAGACTTGAATTTAGGAGTGAAAAATATGGCTAAGTGTTTGAGTGAGAATTGTGGAATGTTTAGGTTGATATGAGGGTGAAATATGGCTAAGTATGTGTAAATACACGTTTGGGAACACTTAGGCCCAAGACTTAAAAGTCTTGGAGCGAGTTGCAAAAAGAGTCACCAAAATTGTACACGGGCTCATCGCGGAAGCTACACAAAAAGCCCACTGTTTTCAGCCCCACTTGAAAAGTCATAATTTGATTCGGTTGCTTAAAATCAAGGTTAGTCTCATTTCCCACTCAATTCGACCCCTAAACAAGAATATGAAGTCAAATTTTTGAAATAACGAATGAACTTTTAGATATATATGAAAATTACAATTTTGGACACTTTCGAGCCATATTTTTGGGCACTTGGGGTCATTTCAATATCTTCCCCTTGGAACATTCATCATCGAATGCAAAAGAAATGTATGAGACAAGAGTGATCATAAACAAATCAGCCCCAACAAGAATGCAAGATTACATTTAAAACACTATTTTCAAAATCTCAATACAAGTGTAAAATCATCATAATTTGTCAACTTAAACATGAATGCATATGAATAACATAGGGGCTGAAATATGAGACTTGAAATCACAAAGAAGAATTAGAATTAGTACCTTAGGATTGTGTGGAGTGAAAATGATAAGGATACCGCTTTTGCATGTTCGCTTCGGCCTCCCAGGTAGCACTTTTGACTTGTTAGTTCCTCCAAAGGACCTTAATAGATGCCACCTCCTTTTTTCCTCAATCTCTTTACTTGCCTATCCAAAATTTGAACCGGAACCTCCTCATAAGTTGAGATATCCTCAAAAACCCCTACAACATCAAGAGGCACAATAGCATTAGGATCATCCACACACTTTCTCCACAGAGAGATATGAAATACCAGATGAACTAATTCCATCGCACTAGGTAACTTTAACTCATAAGCTACCTTTCCAACCCTATTTATCACCTCATAAGGACTAATATAACATGGACTTAACTTCCCTTTCTTACTAAAATGAACCATACCTTTCATTCGAGAAACTTTCAAATAGACCCAATCACCCACTTTGAATTCAAGGTCTCTTCTCCTCACATCGGCATAGGATTTTTGACGACTTTGGGACATATTCAACCTTTCCCTAATCATCCTAATATTTTCAAGAGCCTCTATAACCAGATATAGTCCCAACAAAGCTATCTCACCAACCTCAAACCATCCGACCGGTGATCTTCAACGTCTCCCAAAGAGAACCTCAAAATAAGCCATACGATGCAAGAGTGATAGCTATTGTTGTAGGCAACTCAATCAACGAAAGATGACCATCCTAACTACTATTAAGCTCCAACACACATGCCCTAAGCATGTCTTCAAGGGTTTGGATGGTCCTCTCAGCTTGGCCATTTGTTTGAGGGTGGAAGGCCGTAGAAAGCTTAACTCTAGTACCAAGACCCCTTTGGAGAGATCTCCAAGAATGTGAAGTGAATTATGCCCAATGATCCGATATGATGGACAAAGGAAACCCATGAAACCTCACTAACTCATGGAAGTACAACCTTGCATACTCTTCAGCCACAAATATTGTCTTAATTGGTAGAAAGTGAGCCGATTTTGTCATCCTATCAACTACAACCCAAATAGAATCAAAACCTTTCTAGTCTTAGGTAATCTAACCACAAAATCCATATTTATCTCTTTCTATTTCCAAGTAGGAACCTCACTATCTTGGGTTAGGCCACCCATCCTTTGATTTTTGGCTTTAACTTGTAGACACATATGGCAACTGAAAACTAATTTGGTAATATCCCTCTTCATGCCTCCCCACCAATACACATCCTTGAAGTCTCTATACAATTTGGTGGAATCGAGGTGGATAGAGTAAGAAGAATTATGGGCCTCATCATAGATTTTCTCCCTCAAACCATCAATACAAGGTACTCATAACCTACCTTGGTACCTAAGGGCACCATCTCCCCCTTGGGAGAAAACCTCCACCTTGCCCTCTTTCACCAAGGCCTTCAATTCTAACAAGGAGGGATCAAGGTCTTGTTTTTCCATCACCTCATCAACCAAAGAAGACTTAGAACCATCAACAACAACAACACCATCATCACCACCCTCTTCCAATCTAACCCCTAACCTAGCCAGCCAATGTAATTCCCTATCCATCTCCTTTTCACCACCATCATCATGAACTAGGCTACCCATGGACACCCTACTCAAGGCATACGCCACTATATTTTCCTTATTAGATGATAATGCACACTCATATCATAGTCTTTAAAAAGTTCTAACCATATTCTTTGCCTCAAGTTGAGATCTTTTTGAGTGAAGACATATTGGAGGCTATTATGATTGGTAGACACATCAACATGTACCCTATACGAGTAGTGACGCCAAATCTTTAATGCAAACACAACGGCGAATAATTCTTGATCATGGGTAGGGTAATTGCCTTCATGTACTTTGAGTTATCTAGAAGCATAATCTATGATCTTACTATTTTGCATCAACACACAACCCAAATCTACCCGAGAAGCATCATAATACATCACAAATCCCTCAAGCCTAGGAGAGGACATAAGCTTATCTTTCAATCATTGGAAGTTGCTCTCACATTCATCGGTCCATACAAACTTAACCTTCTTTTGAGTCAATTTTGTCATAGCGGAAGCAGTGAAGGAGAACCCATTCACTAACCTTCGATAGTAACCTACTAGTCCCAAGAAACTCCTAATATCCGACAGGGTCAGTGCTCTAGGCCAATTTCTAATCACATTGGTCTTCTTAGAATCCACCTTAATACCATCCCACGACACTACATGACCTAGTAAAGAAATGTCCTTCGACCAAAATTCACACTTTTCATACTTGGCATACAATTTCTCCTCGCTCAATCTTTGCACTACAACCCTTAAATGACATATATGCTCCTCCCTAGTATGTGAATAGATGAAAATATCATCAATGAAGACCACAATAAAGGAGTCAAGATAGTGTTTGAAGTCCCTATCATTAGGTCCATGAAGATGGCTATTGAATTGGTCAACCCAAAAGCTATCACAACAAAATTATAATTCCCATATCTAGTCTGGAAGGCCATCTTGGAGATGTCACACTCCAACACCATCATTTGATGATACCTGGACTGAAGATCAATCCTAGACAAATGGCTAGCTCCTTGCAATTGGTCAAACAAATCATCAATCCTTGGAAGAGGATACTTATTCTTGATGGTGATCCTATTGAGTTATCGGTAGACAATGCACATCCTAAGGGACCCATCCTTCTTTTCACAAACAACATTGGAGTATCCCAAGGTGATTGGCTAGTTCTAATAAATCCCTTCTCAAACAAGTCCCTCAATTGTTCTTCAAGTCCTTCGACTCCACCGGGGCCATACGGTAAGGGGGAATAAAAATGGGTTGAGTATCAGGGAAGAGGCCTATGCCAAAGTCTATTTTCCTTTTGGGAGGAACACCAGGAAGGTCATTTGGGAATACATCAAGAAATTCATTTACAACTGGAACTAACCCTATGAGAAAGACTTTAGGTTTCACATCCTTAAACCTCACAAGATGTTAACGACACCTCTTAGAGATCAACTTACGGGCTTTAATGCAAGAGATAAATCTACCCTTGACCAGTACATCATGACTTTTCCACTCAAGGACGTGTTCATTTGGAAATTGGAATTTGACCCTACGTGTTCTACAATCAATAGAACCATAGTAGGCATGCAACCAATCTATCCCATGAATGACATCAAAATCGACCATGTCTAATTCAATAAGGTCACAAGGCAACACTTTATGCAAGATGCAAATAGGAAAATTTCTATAAACTTTTCTAGCAATAATAGATGTATCAATAGGAGTAGACACTTCATATCACTAATGCAACAACTTCATATCACTTATGCAATAACTAGGGTCAACATGGAACTTTTTATCAACAAAAGGGGTAACAAAGGAAAGAGTGGCACTTGGATCAATCATAGCATATACATCAAAGTCAATATACCGGTAACAACGTCGGGAATCTCACCAACCCCTTGCTTCCCATGTAAAGCATTAAACTAATTATGCCTTAGGGCAACACCTTGATGACCACCCCTACCCAATGGAGCCATATTTACACCCCGACCTGTGTTACAGTTTCTTTGACAATCTACCTTTTTGTGACCAAGCTCCCCACATTCAAAGCATGCATTAGAATCTTTCAAACATAGACCTCTATGATTTCTTCCACATTTAGGACACACATCAATAAGAGCCACACCACCAACACCTTGGGGCCTAAGGAAATCATTAGCATACTCCCTATTAGTAGCATGGGAAGACCCTTGACCTTTTGGTGAAATCTAGAACCCTTCTGCAACTTGCCCTTGAAATGGGCCCTCATGGCCTCATGGCCCCTTCTCTTTCTCAACTTTTACCCTCCATTTGTATAACACATGTCATCAATCGGGATAAGTCCATGTCACGAATTAGCATGGTGGACCGATATTCTTTACTCACCAAGTCAGAGACCCCCATCACAAACTTGTTCATCATATATCTAGGATCGGCCACCAAATGAGGAGCATACTTTTAAAGTTGGTTGAACTTGAGGGAATACTCCCTCACACTCATAGAACCTTGTTTTAAATTGATAAACTCTACCAACTTGGTGTCCCTAAGCTCAAGAGGGAAGAACAAATTAAAAAAATCCAATTTGAACTCCTCCCAAAGCACCATATTACCATTTCCATTTCCCCCTTCCATTAGTTATACCATATTTGGGCTACCTCTTTGAGTTGGTCTGCTGCCAACTCCGCCTTTTCATTCGGCCCAACACCTATGATATTCAAATCTTGAAGAACTCATCAATGAACTCTTATGGATCTTCATCCACCTTTGACCCATAGAACATGGAATGATTCATCCTCATGAAGTCCCTTACCCTATTGACTTGGTTGGCCACAACTTGGGCAGCATAATGAGAGCATCCCGGACCTCACTATTAGTAGGTTACTCCTCAGAAGTTTGGGCCCTTCTTCCTCGAGTGTTAGGCATGAGATAGCATAGCAAACAATAATTATTAGGTGGGAAAAATTACCACAACTCTATAACATGATGTAGAACATAAAGAAGGGAAATATTTCCTAACATTTCTCGTAGCCTCCTGTTCGTAGTAATGGTGCACTTCATAACTATGAATAGGACTCTAATCAATGCAGTAAAATTGACTTTGAGGATCTATCAACCTAGTGCTCTGATACAAAGTTTGTCACAACCCAATCCTAGGGCCTAGATGTGACATAGCGAATAGGGAACTCGAAAGAACCCCAAACAAGCCTCTTAACATATCATTACACGTCATTGGTTGCGAAAGCTTATGAAAGACATAAAGAGTAAGAATAGGGGCAATGGGACTAAGGGAAAAGCTTGCATAACATCATAATCAAGATACAAGGAGTCAAAGGTCATATCATAGATACATAACATGTCCAACAAACACCTCTACTATATAGATAAGAACGGAGGCCAAGACAAAGCAACCGGGCTCACCCTCATATTCAAATAGAACATAAAGAAAAGTGTCTCAATACATAACAGGAGAAACATAGATAAATGTCCCCGAAATGGAGGACTCACCAACTAGCTTGAGTAGTACCAAACTTGCCACGTGAAGTAGGAGGATGATCAACTTTGGCTCAGATTCCCACATGGAGATATCATGTAGGCAAGAGTATATATTAGTACATTTGAATATACTAAGTTTGTAGTATGCAATTCAATAAGAGATAGGCATTATGACCAAAATGTATAACTATAGGCATTAGGCATAATATAACAATATGGAATGTATGATCAATGCTCAAGTAAAACATGCATAAGTAACTCATGCTTATATAGGATATCATATGTGTAGAAAAAACCAAACAATATTTCCAAAGTACAAACTCCTTGGTAGGTTGATGATGATCTCACCCCATCACCCTAGTGGTGTGGTACAAACCCCTCACATGGTTGGTGATAATCTCACCCTATCACCCTGGTGGTGAAGTACAAATCCCTCATATAGTTAATGAGTACAAATTCCCATCTAGGTTATCAAGGCACTAGCCCCTTAATTAGCTATCAAGGGACTAACCCCTCGACAAGGTTATTTGGGGCTCTTAGTCCCCCCGGATTGGGCATAGCCTAGTGCAACACTTTATATAGAGTATATCATATACATAATCTCTATTCAACATTAGATAGTCATTCATATCAAATTTTATGCTTTGGACCTTCAATTCATCAATAAACCACATCCAGACATTTTATCAAACACTTAGAGTGAAAACATACAATACAAAAGTGAAATCATTCAAGAAAATCCATTGTTAAACATCAATCAACACCTTGCAACACCCATAAACAATATGCATCAAAGACCCTCATGAAGTCTCACATTAGATCCAAGATATATAGCTCAAAACATAGCAAAACAGTCACAATTTCATATAGCTTTAACATAGTTCATAGACAAGTTCATACTAATAAACCCATTTGTAAAATTAACTTTAAATAAAGCAAATTGAGGCAAAGGAGATTAGGGAACCGTGGAGGAAGGGTCCAATGATTGAAACCCACATGCCTTATCCTTATAGAAACTCTTGGTGAATATTGAAAATGGAGGCTTGAAGCTTGAAGGAAATTCTTAGATCTAGAAGGGATTTTGAGACTTGAATTTAGGAGTAAAAAGTATGGCTAAGTGTTTGAGTGAGTATTGGGGAAAGTTTAGAATGATAAGAGGGTGAAATATGGCTAAGTATATGTAAACACACATTTGGGAACACTTAGGCACAAGACTTTCATCGGCGAAATAGTCACCAAAATTGTTCCGCGATGAGGAAAGCCCATTGTTTTTAGCCCAACTTGGAAAATCATAATTCTATTCGATTGCTTAAAAATTAGGGTTGGACCCATTTCCCACTCAATTTGACCCCTTGAACAAGAATATGAAGTCAAATTATAGAAATAACGAATGGATTTTCAGATATATAGAAATTACGAATCAGGGCACTTTCGAGGCACATTTTCGGGTACTTTTTGGGTTGTTTCAAAGACCTCTTTGGAAGGACATCCAAAAAGTGAGAAGTGAATTTAGCATCGCGATCCATAATGATAGAAAAGGGCAGACCATGCAATCTAACCAACATATGTATGTACAACTTGGCATAATCTTTGGCACCATAAGTAGTTTTGACCGTTAGAAGTGAGTCGTCCTTGTCATTCTATCCACAACACGTTTCCTAGTCTTAGGAAAACAAAACAAAAAATCCATGTTGATCTCTTCCCACTTCTAAGTAGGAATATCTATATATTGGGCTAGGCCACTAGGCATTTGATGTTTGGCTTTCACTTATTTGCAATTATGTGAACTTGGCAATGTCCCTCTTCATACCATCCCACCAATACAATTCCCTCAAGTATCTGCACATCTTTGTAGAACCAGGGTGAATTGAATAGGATGAATTATGGGCCTCCTTCAAGATCAATTCTTTCAAATCATCTACATTTGGCACACATAATCTACCTTGGTACCTAAGGGTACCATCTCCCCCTTAGGAGAAAACCTCCACTTTATCATCTCTCACCAAGGCCTTCAACTCTAGCAAGGCAGGGTCAAGATCTTATTTTGCCTTTATCTCCCCAATCAAAGAAGATCTAGAACCATCAATAACCACTACACCACCATTATCAACTTCATCCAACCTAGCCCCCAATCTAGCCAGCCGGTGAACCTCTCTAGCCACCTCCTTGCAACCGTCATTGACATGAGCTACAACTACCCACAGATACCCTACTTAGAGCATCGGCCACAATATTTGCTTTATCGGGATGATAATGCGCACTTATATAATAATCATTAAGGAATTTTGACCACCTTCTTTGTCTCAAGTTAAGATCTTTTTGGGTGAACACATATTGGAGACTTTTATGGTTGGTAAATATATCAACATGAACCCTATACAATTACTGACGCCAAATTTTCAAAGAAAATACCACAGCCACCAATTCAAGATCATGTGTGGAATAATTTTTCTCATGCACCTTAAGTCGCCTAGAGGAATATGCTATAACCTTACAATTTTGAATCAAAACACATCCCAAACAAATTCTTGAG
Organism: Solanum sejunctum; assembly: GCA_025642045.1. Classification (NCBI taxonomy): domain Eukaryota; kingdom Viridiplantae; phylum Streptophyta; class Magnoliopsida; order Solanales; family Solanaceae; genus Solanum; species Solanum sejunctum. The sequence goes on along the minus strand of JAOTQJ010203328.1, from coordinate 88,568 downwards.
GCATTGCAATATATAACAAATCTTTCCAACCATTTTGTTAGAGCCAAGATAGGAGTAGAGACAAGCTTATCATTCAAAGTTTGGAAACTCCTTTCACACTCATTGGTCCACACAAATTTCTCCTCCTTTTGTGTCAACTTTGTCATAGGAGAATCAATAGAAGAGAAGCCATTCACAAACCTCTAGTAATAACCCGCCAAATCCAAGAAATTCCTAATATCCAATGGAGTCAAAGGTCTAGGCCAACTTCTAATCACCTCCGTCTTCTTAGGATCCACTTTAATGCCATCACTCGAGACCCCATGCCCTAGAAAAGCAACCTCTTTCAAACCAATACTCATATTTTTCATATTTAGCATACAACCTCTCCTCCTTCAAGATTCACGACACCAACCTCAAGTGATTCACATGCTCCTCCTTACTATGAGAAATAAATCAAGATATCATCAATAAAAACCACCACAAACAAGTCAAGGTAGGGTTTAAAGACCCTATTCATGAGATCCATAAATATAGCTAGTGCATTAGTCAACCCAAAAGACATAACCGCAAACACAAAGTGCCCATACCTAGTCTAGAAAGCCATCTTGGGAATATCACACTACCTCACTTTCACTAGGTGATATTCGGACTGAAGATCAATCATAAAAAAGTGACCAGACCTTTCTAGCTGATCAAAAAGGTCATCAATCCTTGGTAGAAGGTACTTGTTGTTCATGGTGACTCTATTACATTCTCAGTAATCAATGCACATTGTAAGAGAAAAATCTTTTTTCTTCACAAATAAATCGATGCACCCTAGGTGATTTAGTTGTCCTTATGAAACTCCTTCCCAACAAATCCCTCAGCAGCTCCTTTAACGCCTTCAATTCTGCTGGAGCCATATGGTAAGGCGGAATAGAAATAGGTTGAGTAATAGGAAGTAGGTCTATATCATAATCTGTATTCCTTTCGGGAGGAACACCGAGAAGCTCATCTAGAAAGACATCAAGAAACTTATTAACCACTGGAATCGACTCAATAGGAGAACTTTGGACTCAACATCCCTAACTCTCACAAGATGATAGAGACAACCCTTAGAAATCAACTTTTGGGCTTTAAGACAAGAAATGAATCTACCCTTGACCATCACATCATGACTTTCCCACTCAAGGATAGGCTCATTAGGGAATTGGAATTTAACCCTACGGGTTCTACAATCAATAGAAGTATAATATGCATGCAACCAATCCATTCTAAGAATAACATCAAAATCCACTATATCTAATTCAACAAAATCAGAAGGCAAGATTTTATGCTATATGAACATGGGGTAATTCCTATAGACTCTTTTAGCAATAATGGACTCACCAATGGGGGTAGACACTTCATAAGGTTCACATAACAATTCGATACTAACATGAAGCTTTTTGGCAACAAAAGGAGTAATGAAAGAAAGAGTGGCACCTAGGTTTGTCCGTGCATACACATCAAAATCAAAACCTTCAACATACCTATGAAGCACCACGCCAATTCTAGTGACCCCTAGAGGGGTATGGTTGGGAACATCGATGGTCATCCTTATGATCCCTAGCAACTAATGGACAATATCTCGTCTTATAATCCTTTATACCATACTCAAAACATGAACTCAAACCACCCAAACAATCTCCTAGATGGTACTTACCACACTTGTGGCATGGAGGAGAAGCTTGAACACCAATGCCCTTATCTTTTCTTTTTGCATATGGACAATCAATAATCTTGTGGCCCATCTTGCCATACCAGAAACATGCACCCGTGTTCATCCAACATGTGCCGCTATGATTTCTCTTCTCACACACTTTGAGCACCTAGGATGAGTCACTCAACCATTGCCACTAGGCTTAGCATATGGAAGTCTACTTTTAAATTGATCCCTTTTTCTCCCTTCTATTAAGGCTGCTGGGAAATTCCTCATCTTATGGCCAATATTGCCACACTTAAAATAATCTTCGGTGCTACCAAACACCTCGTTGATGCTTCTTGCCACACCCTTGACAATTGGCAAAAGGGATCCTTTTCTTCTTGTACTTGTACTTGGGAACTGGTACACTAGTAGAAGATGAGGCACCACCCACTTAGGCCCTCTTAGCCTCGCTTTCCTTCCTCTTATCCCTTGAAGTCTCGGGAGCACCCACTTGTTGATTGAGTTGAGCATTTACAACCTTGGACAATAGCCATAGAGTATCATGAACCTCCGATTAGACATGGTACTATTGGGAAGTTGACCTTCAAGTGAGAGACGGTCACCATCATGTCCACCATTCTGAATGACTTGAGATATATTCTGAAATGTATTGGTTAGGAATCAATAATAATCCTTAGAGGAATTAGCTCTACTGCACGATATAGACTATAAAAAATTGAAACATTTCCTAAAATGCCTCATAGCCTCCCATTCATGGTTGTAGCACGCTTCACAACTATGAATAAGACTCTAATTGATGAGGTATGCTAGATTCTGAGGATGAGTGACAACCTAGTGCTCCGATACCAATTTTTTCATAACTCAAGCCTAGGGCCTAGACGTGACACAGTGAACGGGAACCCGAAAGGACCCAAACAAGCCTCTTAGCATATCAATCACACATCTTTGGTCAAAAAAGCATAGTAAACAACAACAAAAAATATAATAAAAAATTAAGCAGGACTAAGGGAAGACTTTGATAATCATAAAAGCATGAATGAGTCAAACGCATGTATGAGTACATCATAATATCCAACAACACCTCTAATATGTAATAGAGTAGGGCCCAAGACATTTTTCAGGCTCACCCTCATAGTAACAAATGTTCAACATAAAGAAGTCTCAAAATAGCAAGTGTAATATAGATAGTGTCCTCGGACTTGAGGACTCACCAAAGCTTGCTTCAAAGGATCATACTAGACACATAGAGGATGATCAAATAGTGTTCTAATCCCTACATGGTAATATTATGTAGGCATAGAAGATGCGTTAGTATATTAGAATGTACTAAGTATGCAACAAGATATAAACCAATATAGTCCAAATGCATAATAATTAGCAATAGACAAGTGTAGTCTCAAAATGCCATGAATGATCAATGCTTGAAGTAAAACATGCTTGTAAATCATTCAACTTGCCTAGAACATAATACATGTGTGGGAAGAGACCCTAACCGACAAAAGTAAGACCAAGCGAGCTACAACTTGGAATCCTCTCGATGATTACCCCTTATAAGTAAAGAGGTGGTCTACTTGCCAAGGTAAACCATACTTTACCTTAAGGAAGACTGTCCTATTTCGGAGAAGCAACCCCCCTTATGGGAACCTATCCCATTTCAAGGTGGATTTCATGATAAAGTGCACTAAGTGGATTCACTAGTATAACAAGGGTAAAATATAATCCTATGTTTACATATAGTTTGAGGAAAGGAGTATGGACCCTTGAAGATAGTCCACACTGACATCCAATTTATCGGTGCTAAGTCTGATCCCACGGAATACTTGAAATAATCATAATTTAATCATAATATGAATAGCTTATAAGAACATGACTTGAGTAGCTCATAAACATGATTGACCTCTAATGGTGAGCCTAACTTGTAATATGAGGGTAGATCATAATCATACATGAACCCTTACTTTAACATGAATGGCTCACAAAAGGTAAAAGTCTTGAAATGGGCTTAAATTTACTCTTGTAACATCATAGATACTTCTCATGAATTCAATACACACATGAAAAGCCTTAATCATCATAATAGTCACTTGACTTGTAATTCATAAAATAGATTATCATGCCTCGAGAGGGTACCATATGGCACTTGAAGACTATTACTAGCCCACAAGCGGACCACTCAGTCTTTTTGCCATTATTCAATTAGTGGAATAGAAATGATACAATGAATATAAATGTTATCCTATTAGTGAGTTCACACTATCAACATCAGTCTATCATAAGAAAACAGAATAGACAACGCAAATCTCAAATGTAAAGAATGAAAGTAAGAGCGAAAAGAACCCTCGATATTAACATCTACATCTATGTCTATGAAGCCTCTACACTATAGTCTGAAATAGTACTATGACAGTACATAGCTACCAAATATAAAGTAAAAAGGACTACCCAACAACAAAAATAAATATCCCCTGAATGCTAGGGAGGACTCACCACTATCAGGAATAAAGGGCTCTAAACCTCAACGATTGATTTGCTGAATCCTCGATCTATAGTAACTGCATCATAAAATGATGCAGTGCCATGGGGGCGTTAGTACATGGAATATACTATATGTAAAATAGGATAAGAAAAAGGAAACAATTTAATCATCATCAGTCCATCACTCAGCCTCACCTTAGGTATAAGAGACAAGACTCTATCACCTCACTAGTTATCAAGCATCAAACATTCACTTTACCTCGGAGTTCTATCATTATGAAACCTATCAAAGATTTTTTATAATCGATAACCACTACCTATGAGCTGGTAGCGACACAATGAAGATAAGTCATTGTCATATCTGTCCAGTACTTTGTCGAGGTAAAGGACGAGTCTATCGGTGGATCTAATTGTCTGTCAAGTCCCCTTTCAGGACAAAGGAAACATCTTCTTTCATGGTCTAAGCTCTCCTACATTGGCTATAGTTAATGGGTTTGAGTGGTACTCACTCTTACCCATTTCGGTGCTAATACTCCTCCTAGGATTCAACATGCTAATAAATCTATTAATCCTTCAAGAAAGCTTATCACCCAGCCTCTACGGGCAAGATTTTCTATCCAATCTAAGGGAATTATACCCATTCAACTTTATCAACAATAGTTTCAGCTATCCTAGTCATCCACACACTCAATTCAGGACTCAAACTTAGTCAAACCTCATTCTCAGACATTCAAGGCTCTAGACATCCCCTAAATGCATTATTCAAATAATTTTAGAGAGGAAATTTTAAGGATCAAGTCACAATCATATAATAAGGTAAAAACACAGTAATCTTTAGACATGATGATCATTAGTTCATGATATAAAATTATTATTTAAATATTTTAAAAATAATAATTAAAGTTAGTATCCAAGAATTTAAGACAATTATTCAAAAATTTAAAACAACTATTCAAGAATTTAAAGGAGTCATTCAAAAACTTAAAGCAATTACTCAAGAACCTTCAAGAATTCCTACATCGAATCTCCTAGACATGAATTTGCTATCTTAACTCTACATTGGTACATGGGAGATCAATTCATACTTTTGGGTAGCCTTTACATACCTAAAAATGATGGATCTTTGAAGAACCATGAATTCTCCTCTGAAACCCTTACATTTCTTTCCTCTCGAACACTCTGACTTAGCGTAAAATTATTAAACTTAGAATAGTTTTGGGTTTTAAAACCCTTTTGTACAAAAAAAGTCTTAAAATCGATCTGGGGATATAAAAGTATATTGGAAAGGATGAAATTCCCTTCCCGAGTCAAAGAAAAAAAAATGCCTCCACCATGCACTAGTGCACGATATGCACTAGTGCAAAAATGCACTTTTTCGTGAATATTTGATTCTCATCGAATTTTCAAAAAACAAGTAAGTGAGGTGCTGCGTCCTCTACGTGTCGCGGAAGAGTGTAGAAATCTCATTGTTTTTATGCTCTCTTTGGAAAAATTAATTTGCGTTTTTTCGCGCTAAAGCTAAGTCGAGACTATTTTTTGACTCAAGTTTTTACATCAATTGTAAATCTGGTCTCAGATTTTCCATCAGAGTTTGGGAAGATACGTTGCACACACGATAAAGTTTTAGGGCATTTAAGTAATTTATAGGGTATTACATAGACCATCAATAACTTGAGAATTTTTGACTTGACATTTTATCAAACGCTTTGTGGGTTCACGATACTAGTTCAAAATCATTCAATTCAAGAGTGAAATAATATGTGAAATCTCAATACAAATCAACCCACCAATGTATTGTAAAACCCTCAAGTAGGGTACCTTGAAATCTGTCATCAAATATCACAATACATCATAGTTTCATAGCTCAAAACATGTATAGGCTCAATAGATATAATCAAATCATGGTATAAGCTTGAAATAGATAGTCATGCATAATAAATCAACATTTCATAGAACTCCAACATAATTCATGCTTATAATTCATAATAAGAGATACCCATAGGTAATACATCTTGAAATCATGCCATTTTCATAAAAAGGAAGATTGGGCTCCACGGGTGAAAGGACCCAATGGATGAAACTCACATATCTAAATTTTGGGGATTCCTTGATGTGAACATGGAAGGAGGCTTGGATCTTGAATTGAGTTCTTGAGATCCAAAGTGTACTTGAAATCCTTGGACTTGGATGGGAATTTGATAAAATGGTTGAGATGTTTTAGAGAGGGTTTTTGAGTGATATAGAGTTGAAAAATTGCTACGTATAGATGTTTTCACGCATAAGTGGGAATGACTCTATGACCCTAATGCCCTCGGTCAAAATAGAGAAAATAAGAAAGAACTAACACTGCTTCACGATGGGTATGTATTACGGAGCCATCACGCACAACTTCTATTTTTGAAAAATTTGAAAAAAATCATTTTTCACTATGGGTCTTCTAAGATCTAGTTTATACCTATTTTTCGCTCAAATTTTTCCCCCGAATCACGAATATGAAGTCAATTTTTTGATATCACGCATTGATTTTGAAGTATATTAAAATTATAATTATGGGCATTTTGAATGCACACTTTGAGGCTTTTCATGCAAGAAGAAAAATAGCGCAACAAGGCAAAGAGGTTTTCCTTAGGATGATAAGGCTTAGTTTTATGCATTTCCAAGAAGGACATAGGCTGAGGCATCTGATGCAGTGATTATATGTACTATTCGGGTTTGCAATCGAATGACTTGTACATTGTTTAACTAAGCACTAAGTATTCTTATTGGTTAGTATAATTTTCCATGTGTTTTGATGTGATTTATGATATAACTGATGTCCCCATCCATGTTTCAAACTTAGTTGGAGAGTCTATTGTTGTCACCCATGTCAATTTTACTTGTTCTATCCTATTTTTTAATTCCAAATTTGGGTTGATTTGGTAGTTTTCGACATGACTGATTTTAATGTGATCTTACACATGATTTGTTTGTCCCACTATCATGCAATGCTTTATTATAATGTCAAAATTGTGAATCTAGAGATTCCGGAGGAAAGGCTAGAGTGGGAAGGCGTGACAAAATTGCAATGCTTTGTATTATTTTTCTCAAATTTAGGATTTTGATTCTGAGTCTCCCTCTGTTGAGTGTTCCTGTAGTATTTGAGTTTAAGGAAGTATTTTCTACATAGTTATGTATTATGCCGATGTATAAGTAGAAATATTTCCAGATTAATTTAGAGTTGAGCACATTACAAGAAAAAAGTTTGTAACAAGGGAAAATTAGCACATTAATAGTTCAAATCCGGTCGTTAAATGTCAATAATAACCAGCACAAACATGGTCTGTGCTAGTTGTTAAAAGTGCTCAGTTAAAAGTTAATGACCAGATTCCAATTCGGTCGTTGAAAGTACATTTAACAACCAGATATATTCCGGTCACTATATGTCCTCTTTAGCAATTGAATTTTCCTTCTATACAAATACTTTTAATGACCAAAATTCCTTTTGTTAATTTTATATTACTCTCTATACGAAGGCTACTACAATGTAATGGCCCAGTCTTAAGTACACCTATACTACCGCATGCTGGTTATATTTTAGTCTAGTTTGTCTTTTGATGAAATGAATTTCGTGGCCATCCTTTTCTAGAAAATACTTTGGAAAGTTATATGATTACGATAAAGTATTTGAACTCTGATGTATGATGACAACTCATAATTTTTTTAATACTTTTGAGTTTTGACATATCTTGGAAGAAGGATATGCAAATCAAAAGGTTCTGGTAAAGGAACCAGATAAGATACTGAATACATTATTTTCAAAACCTCTTACGTAAGCTCTCTGTTATGTTTTCCTTCCTTTGGTAACTGTACAGTGTGCATTTTTAGTGCCACTAGGTTCTCATTTTACTACGCGAAAACCATATGAAAGGAATATGCCACAGAGACAATCGAGAATGACATAGAGAATATACTGGACTTCCTATGATTGAATCCTGTGGGATAAAAGCCTAGTGTTTCCTGTTTAACTAATTGTTTGTTCCATTTTGTTAATTCCACAAACAAGGATGTTTCTTTCTTGATCAACAACCAAGCACATTTCCACAGAGGATCTGCTCATAAGTTGAAAGACCAACAGTGACGTGAAAGAAGCTAACACAACAAATGAGATATCAAATTACTCAAATAAAAAAACAAAGGTCCTTTGGTAATTGCATAGTGTGTGGTATCAATGCCCTTGGGTTCTCATTATATTGCATGAAAATCCAATGAATGAAAATTGCAACACAGGTAGAAGAATTCAGAAGCAACCTAGAGGAGAGTCATTATCATAAACTAAAGACAGAGATACAAAATTAACCAAGCACAAACAAACAACACAAGATCAAGGAATTAACAACTGATGCAAGAAGACCCTTGACGATGGTGGTGTTGAAGGCTAACCAACAACCATTCTAGCAAATTTTTCATATTTACCCTCTAGCTCATCCATGCATTCATGTTTATTCTCTAACTCAACCATGCATTTTTTTAGTGATTCATTTTCTTTTTTACGTGCATATAACCTATCTAACGATACAGCCTTTGAAGAGTTCCCACCTTTCAACCCCTTAGGGTTATCCCTATTAAAGATGTTTCGTAATCACACTTAATTTATTACATGAATACATATATATACATGAGTTTCTGGGAGAGTAGGACTTCAAATAGAATTCCAAGTTGCCAATGTTAAGGACTCCTAGTCATACACAATTACATGACTCCTGATCAGTAAATGCATACAAATAGACTTTTCTTTAAACTCCTACGTGCCATTATCCTTACACTCCCCGTCAAGTTGAGCAGGGAGTGGGACAACTGTCAACTTGTTGTTCAACCAGAAAGCGAACTTTGGACAATGGCTTGGTGAGAGAATCAGCCACTTGATCTTAGGAGCTAACATAACTGACTGATAAGGTCTGCGCACGAACCTTGTCACAAACAAAATGAAAATCTATTTCCATATGTTTTATTCAGTAATTAAAAATTAGATTCGCAGTTAAGTAAGTAGCACTAAGATTATCACACCAAAGAATGGGAAGAGAGGTGGTGAGGCACCCAATCTCTCAAAGGAGATGTTCAACCCATGTAATTTCATAGGTAGTAGTAGCTAACGTGCTATATTCTGCCTCTATTCTCAATTGTGACACCACTCTTTGCTTTCGAGAAGCCCATGACATCAAATGGGAGCAAACAAAAATAGTGAAACAAGTGGTAGACTTGCGATCATCAATATCGCCTCCCCAATCTGACTTTCTGTAACCATGAAGTAAGGTGGATGACCCACGAGAAAAAAAATAAACCATGAGATGTTGTAGCTTTGATTTAATGGAAAATATGTTTAACAACAACCAAATGAGAATCCATAGGGCAATGCATAAACCGTGATACTCTATTTACTACATGTGCTATATCAGGTCTAGTAAAGGTCAAGTATTGTAAATCTCCAACAGTACTTCTATTAGAGTTGGATCATGAAATGGACATCCATCAGTATTGGAGAGCTTGGATGAAGATAAAGTTGGTGTGGAGAAAGGACCACATGACCTCATGTGCACACTGTTAAGGAGGTCCATGACATACTTACTTTGTGATAGATACAATCCTTCAGGTTTAGCTTGAATTCCCAAGAAATAGGATAGTTTGCCTAAGTCTTTGATTGAAAAATGAGTTTTCAGTTTGTTAATCAAAGATGCAATATGACCAGAATCATATCCCACAACTAGAATGTCATCAACATAGACTAAACAGAACAACTTAACATCGGCTTTTGGTATATAGAATAAAGAACAATCAGTTTTGGATCCCACAAAGCCTAGAGAAAGAAGCACATCAAATAAACATTTGTTCCACGTATGTGGCACTTGTTTGAGGCCATAAAGATATTTTTTAAGTAAAAAACATGATATAGATAAGTTGGATCAACAAACTCGGGAGTTTGAGACATGTCGACAGTCTCATCTAATTTTCCATGATGAAATGCATTGGATACATATAGCTGAGTGACATGCCACTGATGAGACATTGCCAATCATATAAACAATTATATAGTAGCTAGCTTAACCACTAGACTAAATGTATCAGCAAAATCAAGACCCGGTGGTTGATGATATCCTTTAGCCACAAGCATTGCTTTATAGCTATCCAATGAACCATCTGACTTCAATTTTATCTTAAATACCCATTTATAGACAATTATGTTTTGAGATGGGGATGGTGGAACTAGTTCCCAAGTTCCATTTTGAATAACTGCATTATACTCCTCAAACATGGCACAATCCCAATGAACATCTTTAATAGCCTGTGAATGGCAAGAGGGTTCGACTATTCCTGATGTTGGAGTTGTAGCAGAATCGAGAATGGTTTCTTTGGAAACAATGAACCTTTTGTGTTTGTGTGACCATTTTATCCAAAGGAGGGACTGCTGGACAAATCACACCAGTGGCTTAAGTGTTCTGAAAATCAACAGAGTGACTCTTATCAGAAGAAGAAGGATTTGAGGAAACTATACTTGATAAAAACAATTCAACACCATGTGAAAATCCATCTTGTAAAGGTGGATCAGTAGTAAGTGTGTCTCCAGGCATAGGATCAATGGAGGGTGAGGATATGTGATTTCTCAAGGATTCCACGGATAGAGAGGATGAAGGTTGATGTGATGTGTGTGTCGGTACTAGAGAGTGTGGCATAGGTTGTGGAATAGTGGATGGAGAGATAGAATCCTGGAATGGCAATGTAATGTTAAGAGGCTCTAAGTTAACATTCATTATAGAAAGCGGCACCACAACATCCTGTGAAACAAAAGGAAAAACTTTTCATCAAAGATGATGTGACGAGCAACAAAGAATTTTGAGGAAATACGATCAAAACATTTGTTTCCTTTATGTAACTTATTATAGCCAAAAAAACACACATGGTTTAGATCAACGAGATAACTTATCCGTCGTATAAGGACGAAGCCATAGAAAACAAAGGCAACCAAAAACACGCAATAAAGAGTAATCGGGATCATTTCTAAATAGTATATGAAATGGGGTTTAATGGTTTAAGTGTCGGGTTGGTAAATGATTTATAGTATATATAGTTGTATTAAATGCATTTGTCTAGAATTTATGAAGGACATTGGCATGATATAGCAAGGCCCTACCAGTTCAACAATATGCCTATGTTTTCTTTCGGCATAACCATTTTGTTTAGGGATATGTGGACAAGAGGAATGCTACACAATTTCATTATCTCTCAAGTAATTTGATAATACTTGATATTCACCTCCCCAATCAGCTTGAAAGCTTTTAATGGGAAAACAAAAATATTTTTCAATAATGGTACAAAATTGCATAAATATTGATAGACTTCAGATTTAAAATGAAGGAAATAAGTCTATGTATATTTGCTAAAGTGACCAAAGAAAATCACATAATATCGATACCCTTCATTTGAGATGATTGGGGCAGGACCCCAAACATATGAACAAAGTAAATATAAAGGCCCAGAAGCTTGAAAATTAGATGCACTAAAAAAAACTTTATGACTCTTGCTAACGACACATATAGAATATAAAGTAGAATATTTAGAGGAAGGGACAATGATCCTAGACGACAATGCTTGACGAACAGTGGAAAAAGGACATATGAGCCAAACGAGCATGCCAAACCCCCAGGGGATGCACCATAAGATGCAAGTACATATAGCTTCAATGACTTAGACACAAGAAGAGAATGCAGTCCTTCTTTACTCTGGCCTGTGTACATTATGTTCCTCATTGCCAAGTCCTTACTCAAAAAATGGTGAGAAAAGAATTCAATTGAAACTTTGTTAGATTTAGCAAAAGAACTAATTGATAATGAATTTTTTGTAGTGGCTGAAACATGTAAGATGTCATCAACATTAAATTTTTTCCTAATATAACAACTGAACTCTTACCAATGTGAGACATAAGAATATTGGAAACAATTACCTATAGTTACTTCCTCAGGACCTTAATATTTAGAATGAATGCCTAAGTTATTAAGATCAGCTGTTAGGTGGTGTGTGGTACTCCTATCCATTAACCAATTTTGTGGAGATGGAGTGCATCCTAAATTGGAAGCAGGCTGTCTAGAAACTTTAGTGCCATTTTTTCTTCTAGGAGATGGACGCACACGCGCTATATGACCTGTACCTTCACAATTATGGCAGATAATTGTAGACGTATCCAAAGATTGAGATAGAATAGAATTGGTATGAGTAGAGTTATGAAACCCATGATATTGAGACAGTTGTAATCCTTGATTGGAGGAGAACCCATGACCTTCACCTCTACCACGTCCATAAGTGGTAGAAAAGGAACTTTCAGTATACTGTGTAGTAGGTGAAATGACTGTAAGGGATTTATCTATTTTTAATTATCGTTCTTCATTCTATAAAAATCTATACAATGAACTAAAAGTAATTTCCTCTTAATATGATTCAAGTGATCTGGTAAAAGGGCGATAGGAAGGTCCTAGTCTCACAAGAATAAATTCTAACAGATTGTCATTGGAAACTGGATGCTGCAGTGCAGCCAACTTATCCACTATTCCTTTTGCCTTTTGTACATTAGACTCAATACTAACATTGTCACGTTCGCAGAGTGTGCATCTGCAATTTGATTTCACGAATGTATGGCCTTGATCCTAAAGCATATGCAGCAACAAGTTTGTCCCAAGCTACTCGAGCAGTCGTTGCTCTGACCAACTGCGGCAGGATACTTTTCAAAACAGAGGCAACAATCTAACTTAAAACAAATTTATCTTCATGTAACCAAATCATGTACGCGCCATTCAATTTGGAATTATTATCGTCAAAAAATTGTGTTGGCATACGTCCAGTACCATCAATATGATGATTCAAGCCACATGCATATATCATACGCATAAACTATGTCGTCCATAATAAAAAGTTAGAAGATGTAAGTTTCAAAGGCTATTGATGGGCGAGGTTTGGGAAAGAAGAGGGCATAAGGGAAGAGCTACTCAATTAATGTGTGAGGTTTGGAGAAGATAAGGACGTCATGGAAGAACTTTTGATTGCTTCCATTAAAAATCAGTGGATTATCACATTATTCTTAATGTGAAAGAAACATTTGGGTTAGTTTAACCTCTAATGGTTGTTGATACCATGTTAGAGAAACTTTGCAATCACACTTAATTTAACACATGAATACATTAATATATACATGAGTTTCTTAGAGAGTAGGACTTCAAATAATATTCTAAGTTGTCACTATTAAGGACTCCTAGTCATACACAGTTACACGACTCCTAATCAGTAGCTATATACAAATAGACTTTTCCTTAAACTCCTATGTGCCATTATCCTTAAATCCCACTACCAAATCCAACTACACGACTCTTATATTGAGGTCCAAAATGTTTCTCTACAACCTCAATATTTGTATGACATTAATCAAATTGAACTAATTTTTGTATTTCAATCTATAAAGTACAAGAAAAATTAAAATAGTACAACACATCATGTTAAATAACATATAATAAAATTTATCTCCGGACATATATATTTTGTATTTATTTCAGATTCGACAAACTTGTTATCATTCTTACAAGTCTTGAAGAAGATAGTATCCATGTTTGGTGGCTTAACATCTTTACCTCTCTTCTCATTAAATAAATAAATCAAAAAAATTATTTTAGCAAACAAGGGGCTTCTTAACTAATTTCAAGAGTTACTTACCAATTCATGAACAATTCTCTAACAGGCTTATTACCAGTAATATGAGGCATTGATCTCAACTGAGACCCATTGACAAAGTTTCTTGTACTTGTTTTCCTATGTTAACAACAGAACATCAAAATTATAGTCAATCACTTCAAATAACATGTTAATAAACAACTACTATGAAGTCATACCTTAAACTTCTTGTTAGTGCTAATATTCTTTAATTTTGATGATGATCACTTGTAGGAATCACGCCAATGGAAATCAAGTACATATGGTGAAAACAACATAAAAAAGGAGATACAATGGATTGCACCTTGAAGGAACAATGCCAACAGTAGCAGTAGATCAGTCCGAATCTTATGACAACGGAATAGAAGGAAAGCAATAAATTTGATGAGATCCAGAATCAATCAAGAAATAATCAAGAATCAATCAAGGATCACGATCAGGAAGAAGTTAGCAAATCAAGAATCAATAAAGTAATGTAAAACGTGAAGGAATCATTAAATCTACCAAACAAAGATTAAGTCAAGGAAATTATCAAGGAGAAAATCTACAAGATCATGAAATCAAGTGAACAAGCTAAATCAAAGATCTGGCAGGATTTTTTCAGTAAGCCTTCAACCTTATTCTTGGAAAGAGGACTTATCACTGCCTCAATCCAAGGATCCATTCCTTTGGGATGTCATCTCTTCTTCTACATAAAAGGAGCACATCTCAAAGAATACAAGCCTACTTCCTTCAATACTTTCTTTAAACTCTTCATCTTTAAGAAATTCATTATAATTTATTAGTTTTATTGTAAAAATAAATGAGAGAGAAAAGAAGAAAAAATAAAAGAAATGATTGTGTCCAAAGAATAAGAAAACAAGAAAAGAATTGAGAGTAGTAGCTCAAGTTCAATTTCTTGTAACCATAATATTTCGAACACTTGAAAAGATTTTCTTGCAACTTAGGGGACTAGACGCAGGATTTATATTGAATCCGAACTAGTGTAAATGTCCAGTGTTGAACTTTTCTCTTATGCTCTTTAAATTTTGCAAATTGCTTTACTGTTCTTAGTCGATTATCACTTAAGTAAGCTAACTAATTGCCAACAATTTTAAGTAAAAAGGAAAGAAATTTTAATTTATCCCCCCTGTTGCACTTTCAATTGGTATCAGAGTCTAGTCTCACTTTGTTTTTAGTCTAATCACAAGTGAGAAAAGATCACGGTAAATCAATATCAAGCAATTGGAGTCTTATATAAAGAGGAAACTTCTCAAACCACACCTCCCTACTTCAATGGAAAGCACTTCTCTCACTAGAAAATAGGGAAAAAAATATTCATAAAATCCTATGATGTGAAGGTCTGGAGAGTTATCAAAATTGGTGTCATTCTCATTCATGTGACTAAACCAACAACTGAGAGTCAATCAAGTACTGAAGGCAGTCAGGTACCAGTCATACCTACTCTGGAGAATTACACAAATGAGCAACTGGAATTCATTCAAATCAATTACACGGCAAAGAATGGTCTCTACAATGCCATTAGTGGAGAGGAATATGAAAAGATCTCTAGTTATGTAAAGATCTGTAGTTATGAAACTGCCAAATTTTGCAGTATTCATTATTTGTAGGATTGAAAGTGCATGTGACCTGATTTTAGACTTAGTAGAATATGTAGGTGTCACAAAGGTTTGTTCACGTACTTGATGGGATTTTCATTCCTCTTTATAATGAAAACTGAGTTGGGATCTTGAGAAGACCTCAAAAGTTCAAAAGAAAGATACTATCTCCAACAAGTCAAGATTGGAGATCATGAAAATACATGCAACTAGGATAAAAATTTTGAGAAAATCTTTAACACTCTACAATAATATAAGATTCTTCCATCAACCATTTGAAACTTGCCAAGAAATCTAATTGGGACAATATTTTTTAGGAAGACCTCACAAATTTTATCAAAAACAGGCGAGGTTTGATAATCAATTTTCAAATGATTTCCAGCTTCAATAGAAGTTCAAAGTTGATTTCAAACCTCCTAGCATCACCAAAATGAAGCAACGTCATCTTATTAAGAAATTTACATCATCTTCATATTGCATTATCAAAGGTTGTAGTCTCATTCATTTTCATTGCATTACTAGATATGGTAGTATTTTATTCATTGTCATGGCATTACTAAAAGTAGTAGTATAACATCATTTTTATTGCATTCATATTGTACTGTTAGAGCTGGTAGTTTCAAATGCATTTATTTTACATTACATTACCAGAGATGGTAGTGTTTCTTTATTTTCTTTACATTCATATTGCACTATCAGGGGTGGTAGTGTCATATGCATTTATTTTATATTATATTGCCAGAGATGGTGGTATTTCTTCATTTTTATTTCATCCATATTGCACTACCAAATGTTGCAATATCACATGCATTTATTTACATTGCATTATCAGAGGTGACAAGATTTTTTCATTTTCATTACATTCACATTGCACTGTCGGAGGTAGTAGTGTCATATGCATTCATTTTATATTACATTATGGGAGAAAGTACTGCTTTTTCATTTCATTTGTATTCATATTGCACTACCAAAGGAAATAATGTCACATGTATTCATTATACATTGCATTATCAAAGATGGTGGTGTTTCTTCATTTTCATTGCATTCACATTGTACTGTCAGAGGTGGTAGTATTACATGCATTCATTTTATATTGCATTATCAAAGATTGTGGTGTTTCTTCATTTTCATTGCATTCACATTGCACTGTCGAAGGCGATAATGTTACATGTATTCATTAGACATTGCATTATCAGAGGTGGTGGTGTTTCTTCATTTTCATTGCATTCACATTGTATTGTTAGAGGTGGTAATATCACATGCATTCATTTTATATTGAATTATCGAAGGTGGTGATCTTTCTTTATTTTCATTGCATTCACATTATATTGCCCAAAGTGATAGTGTCATATCCATTGATTTCACATTTTATTACAGGAGGTGGTAGTGTTTCTTTAGATTTATTACATTTATATTGCACTAAAGGAGGTGATAGTGTCATATCCATTGATTTCACATTGCATTACAAGAGGTGGGAGTGTTTCTTTAGATTTATTACATTTATATTGCACTAAAGGAGGTGGTAGTGTCAAATGCATTCATTTACATTGCATTATTGGAGATGTTAGTATTTCTTCATTTTAATTACATTTATATTGCACTTGCACTTCAAAAGGTGGTAGTATCACATGCATTCATTTACATTACTAGAGATAGTAGTGTTAATTCAAATTACATTAATGACAGGGCCATTCATTCATATTGTATTCATGGATATTGCATTATTGAGAGGTTCATTCATTCATTTTGCCTTGCTGTGAGGGTCATTCCTGCATTATTGCATTGCTGAGAGGCTCATTTGTTCATTTTTGCATTCTTGAGAGGGCTATTCATTCATATTGCATTTCTGAGAGGGATTTTCATTCACTTTTTTGCATATTTATCCATTTTCCATTGCTAAGAGGGTCATTCATGCATATTGCATTGCTGAGAGAGATGTTCATTCATTTAAATTACCGAGAGGTGGATTTATTCTTTTTGCATTGCTGAGAGGGCCATTCATTCATATTGCATTGCCGAGAGGGTCATTAATTTATTTTGCATTGTTGTGAGGGTCATTCATTCATATTATAGTGTCAAGGAGGTCATTCATTTATTTTGAATTGCTGAGCGAGCTATTCTTGCATTTGGCATTGCTGAGAATGTCATTCATTCATTTTACATTGTCGAGAGGGACATTCATTCATATTGTATTGCCAAGGGTCTTTATTCATTTTGGATATTTATTTATTTCTCATTTCTAAGAGGGATATTCAATCATTTTGTATTGCCGAGAGGGTCATTCATATTACTTTGAATGAATCATTTTTCATTCGTCTCGAAAGAACATGTATTTGTATCCTATATGGATCATTGTTCATTTGTCCTACTGATGGACATACATTCTATTTCTATTGATGCATCTTATTTGTACTTTCAAGGGACTCACATGATGCTTTAACAATTAGATGAAGGTTGTTACCTGCATTAAAAAAAATAACAAAAGTATTGAAAGTGAAACTACCTTTTTCGTTAATTTTGTCTCTTCTAATAAAATTTATCTTAGTTTTTGAGAACATCCAAAAGGATGTAGACTCAATTAAATCACAGGTACAAACGTAATACAATGTAGAATTTTTGGAAGCGAATTGAGAGCAACTTTCACCATAGTCAAGGCACTCTTATTTTAAGGTCATGTGTTTGCCCAAAATTGGGTGTATCAATTTTCTTTGTCCACAATATCTTTCATCGATCATATCCAAAGAAAGGAATAGCTGTTGACATCCAATTTTGACCCAACATCTCTAAAAATTTAGACTTTTTATGTGTTATTTTAAAAATAATTTAAAGTACTTTTTCTGTAATTTTAGAATAATTTATTGATAATTACTCTTACTTTTTAAAATATTACAGTTCTAGTTAATTTATTTAAAATTTTAATTTTAATTTTTATTGTATTCTAAAATATAAGTTTAGTTTTATTAAACTATTATTTTGTATTAAATTGTACTTTTTTATGTATCTTGTTGATTATATTTGTTCATATTCATTCTAGTATTTTTTTAACATAGTCTAATAAATTATTTTTGTGCAGACAAAAATTATATGTAAGTATTTGATTGGCCCATGATTTTAGGCCCTTGATTTTGAGTCCATGAAATGCCCCAAAAATGCCCCTAAAATGTGCTTTGAAAATGTCCATAATCATAATTTACATATATCTCAAAATTCATGCGTGATAAACAAAATTCAATTTTATATTTGTGATCAGGAGAAAAAATTAGCTGGGAAATGGGTATAACTCGATTTAGAGGACCTGTAGCAAAAAAAATAATTTTCATAAATTTTGAATTCTAGTGGCTATTCGCGTCCTGGCCACAACGTGCCAGGGGCGCAGATCAGTATTAATTTTTCTTGAAATTTTTGTTTCGGCCAAAAGGCCTTTGGATCTTGGCCTCATGCCCACCTATGTATAAAAGTACCTATACGTTGTCATTTTTCAACTCTATATCACTTAAGACCCTCTCAAAAACCTCTCTAAAGCTTAACCAAATATCTCATCCAAATTCAAGTGTCTCAAACATAATTTCGGATCTTAAGAACTCTCTTCAAGCTTCAAGTCTCCTTCAAGTCTACACCAAGAAAACCCAAGTCTAAGGTATGTGGGTTTCAACCATTAGGTCCTTTTACCCATGGTGTCCAATCTTCCTATCTTATGAAAATTGTATGTTTTTAAGTTGTATTATCTATGGTATCTTCTATTATCAATACAACAAGTTTGATTATTAGCGATGAATAATTTTGTCACTTAAAGTTCATATTTCGTCACAAAAGATATTTTATGACAAAAAATAATTCGTCAAGCATTCGTCCCTAAATCATGGGTCACTAAATATATATTAAAATGACTTAGTATTTCATCACCAAATAAATCAACATTAACTATGAAAGTATTTATCCTCCCAAAATGTATGGTATTTATGACGAACTTGATCATCATAGGATTATATTTTTTTGTAGGTAATAACATTTTTCGTCACTAAACAGGTTATAATGGTGATGTAAATGATCGCGTTACTAATTATTTATTTGAATTAGTGATGATTTAATTTGTCTCTAATCTTTTATGAATTTTGTCATTGAACAAATATTATTTCATCACTAAAAACTACCTTTTACATACGTATTCTCTTTTTATTACTGAATGTATAAATTAGTGAAAATACTATGTTCTTGCAATATTGTAGCTAAAAACGATCAAGTCGTCAATAAAAATACTATATTTACCAGCAAATAAACTTATCACTAAAAAATGTCATAATTAGTGACATTCATAATTGTCATAAAATACTAAGATAATTTGTAGGTAATAAGTAGACTATTTTGGGACAAAATTTATTTTTTGTCATCAAAATAAATTAGCGACGACACTACTTTCTTGCAATTTTGTAGTTGAATACGATCATGTTGTCATTAAAAATACTACATTTACCAACGAAATAAATTTGTCACTAGAAAATGTCATATTAGTGATGATCATAACTGCCATAAAATACTAAGTTAATTTGTAGGTAATAAGTAGGCTATTTTGTGACAAAATTTATTTTTGTCCTCAAATGTCATCCTTTTATGAAAAAAAATGTGATCGTCTTAAAAAGTATTAAAAAATAATAAAAAAGTTATACTTTCATATGCAAAATATTTTGTGACTATTAACAACCATTTTGTGACATTTTATTTCGTAGCTATAGTATTTAATTTCTATTTAGGTAGCTAGGTTTTCATCAATTAGAAAATTATGAAATAATATATATAAATATATTAAATTTCAATAGAAAAAGTATTATACAAATGAAAAATAATAACATACTAAAAGAAGTAAGATAACACTAAAAATTCTTTAATAACTCCATCATATATTAATTACGAACAACCATAATGATAAGCATGAGATGATTTCTCATTACATATGCCTTAAAGAAAAACTAACATTAACTTAATCTCATTCAACTGGAGAGTTTAATTGAGATATGCTAAGCATTAAAAAAACAAAAGTAATAAAATAGAGGTGGTTTCTCAAAATGTCATTGCAAAAACACTCCTAATGCAGCTGGTCTTGATTTCCACCTTTCATAATGTATGTGTTGGGATTTTGCTTAAAAATGAAAAAAAGTCATTATTCCACATTGGAAAATTATTGAAGAGTAGCTTGGAGACTTGCCTATATAAGGGAGCTTAAGTTATGTTTTTCAAATGTACCAAACGAAATACATTTCTAACATTGTTGTTAGGAGAATGTATTAAGGTTTTATGTGATTGTAAAATTTTTTCACATAGTGGTCGGTTGTGTCTTTTGATAACGATTGTGGTTTTTCTCAGTTTTGGGTTTTCAACGTTAAATTCTTGTGTTGTTTTATTCCTCAATTTTTTTCCTTTTTGCAAAAGGGCGGAGATCTTGGGGTTTAGGGGAGAAGAATTTTATTTTTTCCTAACAGTATGTAAACAAATGAATAATTTTAGATTTTATTTCATAATATGGGTAATTTAACAATTATAAGGCAAATTAAGTTATTCTATTGAATTTCACAACATTGTGAACATGAAAATAGGAGAGTAACAAATTAGTTTCTTCGAAAGGAGTGACAAAGTTGATGTCTGTAGTAATTTGCCAAAAGTAAAGAAGAATGATCAAATAGTACCACAAGATCAATCAAGGTGCACAAACTTTTTAGTTTCACTGTAGACTCACACTGTAAGTGTCTTCTCTTGTATATTAAGCGACTACAAAACCCCCCCATAATGTCATTGGATCAGCTCTCAACGCCTTCTCCAATAAAATTTCTACTAATGTAGTTGAACAAGTCCTTAACGTTATAAAATAACTTGATTCTCAGTTCACAATATTTTATAGGCACACAAAATTCTATCAGAACTTCCAGTTCACATAAATTTTTTTTGTGACTATAAGCTAACTAGTCTCTATCACTTCAGAATCATGTAATCCTCTCATTCATATAATAATATAAAACATGGAATAAAAAATAGACCAACAAATTTAAACAGAGTACCAATTCTACGACATTTATTTCACGACATAAAATGATTCAGAGGTGTGAATCTAAATGTCTAATTGAGGGAATAAGATCATTTATACTCTTTAAGAGTAGCCTAAATTCAAGAGTACATAATGTTTTGTATATTTCACTAAGTTATCTCTAAATTTTGTTCCCTGGTGACTTATTGTCGTGAAAATAGAACACAAAGAAGATGACTTTATAGTAACTTACTTTTGTTCATGGCGTCATTCCCTAATGACTCTGTATCAATAGGTGAATCTATATTATTCTTGAATAGGAAAGCTAATGGTACACAATAATAGTAAAGAAAAACTACTAGTTCAGGAACAAGAAAGTTATCATGAAAACTACTAGAGAGGTGCTAAATGCTAAAAATTATTTTCTATTTAATAAACGAACTATGATAAAATTTATAAGTTAAAGTATACTAATTCTAGCCTTGATCAGGATGAACTCATATATTTATGCATTTGTGCCAAAATATCATCTTTGCGTGCCCATACAGCTTCCAATTGTGAATTTAGTGTTGCTATTTGACACTCTTGATTATCTACCACAACTTCAGCTGCATCTAGTCGTTTTTGTAAATCATGTTAAACAGTAGCAGCTTCCTCCTTCGCCTTTTTAAGGCATTGTTCTAACGCTGCTGCTCTCCTTATCTTGCACGAGTAGTATCAGGTTTGGGACCATAACCATGACTTTTTATGTATCCTGATCTTGTACTGAGCACAGCATCTGCAATTTCATCAACAGTCATGGACGACACTCCTGAAGAGTATTAAATCATTCATGCTATTCTGCAAAATAATGTATTTATTTTGAAGTTATGATAATAACAAGTATATTTGCATATGCACTTAAAATATCGACTTTCTTACATAGTTAGTTTCAGCCTATTTGGATGACCAGCCATTTTCAGTTGAGTAGTGGGTACGTTTTATAGATTTCAATTCTGTCAGGTTCGACCCCGTAATGTTTTTCACCCTACAAAATAAATAAAAAAGATGGTCGCATAGGAGGATAGTGAAGTAAGTCTCCTCTGTACGTGATCATGAAAAGAGGGTATTCACAATAGGTTCAGTACTTAATCACCATTAGCGAGAAAGGAAAAAACATATAGCTTACAATTTCAGCACGAGCAGCTACAAATGCTTTTGAACCCCTGAAATGATTGTATTTTAGATGTGATCGATTGACCTTATTTACCTGACATCGTTTCTACAAATAATATACAAGTATAATAGAATTAAATATATATAATACTGAAAAAGTTATAGTGAGTATTTATTTGAATATGGGTCACCTTACGGTTTCAATCCGACCACATGTTACAAAGCCTATTCCAATTTTCAGAGGTTAGTTCTTGAACTTCAATTTTATGAGCATCCTCCTCGGAGCGTGCACTTTCAAATAACTTTTTTAATTTATAGCGTCATTGTCCACTCTTATTCTTGAGGTTATCTTCACAACTATCTTTGACATAACGTTCATCCAAATTAATTTCAAACTTCTCCTGAAAATTTTTTTTTAAGGGAAACACATAAAAATCAAGTTCCCTTTGATGTTTTGAATGATTAAATACTAAACATCACAATGTTATAATGTTAAAATGTATAGAAATCTTACATGGCATCTGATCAATGCAACATCTTTTTCCTCTATTGTGAGTTCCTTCCACTTGTTTGGAAGCGTAAGAAAATTTCGCGCTATTATCCCCAACTCATTTGACAGTTTTGATGACTGGACCACCTTAATTGGCCTCCCCTTACTAATTGGGATCTCTATCACCATCTTTTTTCCCAAGGTCTTCTTCAGTTTTTCAAGACCTTTTCCTTGAGTTTTTCCTAGACCCTTCTTAATTATAGTTGAATCATTTGAGTAGGAAAATTTCGTTCAAGATAGTGATACATACATCATAGCACTCTCAAGATTACAATTAAGAACATTATAGAAAACAGACACTATTTTGGGTTAAAAGTTCATTTCAAAAAACATATTTAGGTTAAAAGTATTTCAAAAAACATTTACAAATAAAGAAGGTAAAAGAAAAGAAGCAGAACAAATTACCACACCCCTATTTTATGTCACCACTCAGGCCAAGGGCCTTGACGTGACTGGCTAATGGGGAACCTGAAGGAAGCTCAAACAAGCCTCTTACCATATTGTTACACATCCTTGGTCGTGAAAGCAATGTACAACAACACAAGAAACTTAAACAAGGGGAATTAGGACTAAGGGAGAGAAATTAATACTTAAGTAACATCTAAACGTTTAGAAAGCAAGGGCAAGGGACTAAGGGAAAGCTTGCATAACATCAACACTTTGAGACAAAGAGCCAAAACTCATAACATAGATACACCGAAGTGGAGTCAAGCACATCTAACAACACCTCGACTATATAGATAGGAGCGAGGGCCAAGACAAAGCAACCAGGATCACCCTTATAGTCAAAATAGGATATAAAAAGGAGTGTCTCAATACATAATAGGAGATACATAGACTAGGGTCCCCAAAGTGGAGGACTCACCAACTAGCTTTAGTAGCACCGAACTAGCCACGTGGTGGAGGAGGAGGATTAACTTGGGCTCCGATTCCTACATGGTGATATCATGTAAGCAAGAGTATGCGTTAGTAAGTTTGAATGTACTAAGTATGTAGGATTCAATTCATCAAGAGATAGGCATCAAAATCAAAATGCATAACGTTAAGAAAATAGACATAATATAATAATATGGCATGCATGATCAATGTTTAAGTAAATCATGCTTAAGTAACTCATACTTATATAGATATGTGTAGAAGATACAAAGATAGATTTTCGAAGTACAAACCCCTTAGTTGGTTGATGATGGTTTCACCCCATCACCCTCGTGGTGAGGTACAAACACCTCATATGGTTGATGATAATTTCACCTTATCATCCTGTACAAACCCCTCATATGGTTGATGAGTATAAATCCCCCCACTCACCTTAGTTGATAAGTATAAACCTCCACTTCGGTTAATGAGTACAAACCCTCACCTCAGTTATTAATCAAGGTAATAACCCCTGACAACGTTATCTGAGCTCTTAGTCCCTTTACATCGGGCATGGTCTAATGCAACACTTAATATATATTATATCATATACATAAACATCTTTAATCATCATATAGTCAATCATATCATATCTCATGCTTTAGACCTTCAATTCCTCAGGAAATCATAACCAGACATTTTATCGAACACTTGGCGGGTGTGAAATGGTAGTATAAAACCGTAAAATATAGAGATGAAATCATGCAAGAAAAATCCATTGTAAAACCATCAATCAACACCTTGAAAAACCCTCAAGCAATAAACATCAAAAAACCTCATTACGTTTTACAATAGACACAAGATGTATATCTCAAAACATAGCAAAACAATCACAACTTTACATAGTTTTAACATAGTTCATACACATGTTTATACTAGTAAACCTATTTGTAAATCAACTTAAAATCATGCAAATTAAGTAACAAGGAGATTAGGCACCATGGGTGAAAGAACCCAATGGCTAAAACCTACATACTTAGCTTGAAGATGAGCTTGGTGAAGATTGGAGATGGAGACTTGAAGCTTGAATGAAATCCTTAGATTCAGAAAGAGATTGGGACACTTGAATCTTGAGGAGGTCTTGGAGCTTGACTTGGTTTTCTTGAATTTCAACAAGACTTCTTGAAAACCTTGAGAATGGATGGAGAATTTGATGAATATTAGAGAGGAATTAAGAGGTTTATGATTAGATTTTAGGTCTCAAAACAACTTGACAATGAGAGATTTTCATGTATATAGGTGTAGGGTTATTACTCAATTGCCCTATAGTAAAAAAATAATTTTTGAAATTTTTTGAACTAGTCCGCATCAGGTCTGTGTAGCTGACCCTTCGCGGATAGCTACTATTTTTGCGAAGTTTCACTAAAAATTATTTTTTTTTGTCACAGACAAAGTATACCTTGTAGGTACACATTTTCCCACTCAATTTTGCCCTCTGAATAAGAATATGAAGTCGGATTTGTAAAATTCTGCATGAAGTTTGAGATATTAAAAAAATGCATCATGGGGTCTTTCTGAGCTACATGGAGGGGTGTTTAAATATCCCTGATTTGAGATATAAGAAAATTATGATTATATGGGCATTTCTAGGCAAGTATGGGGAATTTCAATATCTCCCTCTTGGAAAAGTTCTTCACCAAATGTCAAGGAGACATATATAAGAAGAGTAATCATAAAGAAATCAGCCCCAACAAGAATGCAACAATGCACTTAAACACCATTCTCAAAATCTTAACACAAGTGTTAAAATCATCATGAACTTGTCAACATAAACATGAATGTATGCAATGACATAGGGGCTGAAACATAAGACTTGAAATCACAAAAAAGGGATTTGACATGTTATCATAAACTTGAATAGAATGAAGGAGGTACAAATATTGCTTTTCCATGCCTGCTCCATCTCCCCGATAGACACTTTCGACTTGACGATTCTTCAAAAGGGCCTTGACGAACACTACGCCCTTATCAATCAACTTCTTCAACCCTTTCATCCAATACCTCCACCAGGACCTCTTCCTAAGTAAACTTACCCTCCACAACACCTACAATCTTATGAGTTCTATAGCATTAGAGTCACCACCACATCCCTTCAACCTAAAAGCATGAAAAATCGGACAAATCATAACCATATCCCTAGGTAATTCCAATCTTTAAGCAACCTTACCAATCCTCCTTTATACACTATAAGGACTTACAACCCTAAACTCATTGTCAACCTTAATAAGACATAGTCCATTTGGTACTATGGACCACTATCTCCCACTTGGGAGACAACCTCCACTCTACCATCTTTCACCCAAAACCTCTAACTCTAATAAGGCAAAATCCAAGCCTTGCTTAATCTAGATCCCCCTCAACCAAAGAAAATTGGAACCACCAAAAACACTATACTACCATTCTCAACTTCCCTCAACCTAGTGTTCAATCTAACCAACCGATGGACCCCACTAGTCTCCTCTTTGCCATAATTATCCACATATGCTAGGCTACCAATAGACACCCTACTTAGAACATCAACCACAATATTAGCCTCAATGGGGAAATAATGCACACTCATATCACAAACTTTGAGGAGTTCTACCACCTTCTTGTTATCCTCAACTCTCACCTATCATATTTAGCAAACAACCTCTCATCCCCCAAAACTTGCAACACTACCCCAAAATGATTCACAAGCTCCAGTTAAATCAATGCACCACCACTAGGGACCACTACCAACATGTCAAGGTAGGGTTTTAAGATCATATTCATGAAATCCATAAATATAACCAGTGCATAGGTCAACCAAACAACTCCACTAATACTCAAAATGCTCATTCCTGGTCCGAAAAGATACTTAGGGATATCACCTACCCTCATCCTTACTTGGGGAAAAAAACTTGAACCAAAGATCAATCTTAGAAATGTGACTAACCCATTGTAGTTGACCAGATAGATCGACCATCCTTAACCACCATATTACAACTTTACGGATTCTACACATATTGAAAGCATGATATGCAAGTAGTCCAAACCACCCTAAGACCTCCAACCTATCAAGCTAAGCTCAACATGACCACAAAACAACACCTCATGAAAATAACCTCTATAGACCCCTCCTAGCCATAATAGACTCACGTAACCCTCTGAGACACACACATGTGTCCTATTACCATAAAGGAATAACACCAGAAATAACAACTCCCATATCTATCAAATCACCCTACTCAAAATGTTGGTCACAACGTTGGCCTTACTTAGGGTCAACTAAGTCATAGGAGAAGCAATAGAAGGGAACCTATTCACAAACTCCGGTAATAGCCCACTAAGTCCAAGAAGCTTCTAATATCCGATGAAGTCAAGGTCTAGGCTAATCTCTAATCACCTTAGTCTTACTAGGGTCCACCTTAATACCATCACCTGACACCACACGACCTAGAAAGGCAACCTCTTACAGCCCAAACTCCCATTTATCCTATTTGGCATCCATCTTTCTTCCTTAAACTTTGTAGTACTACCCTCAAATGACTCATATGCACTTCCTCACTTAGGGAAATGTACCATCATACCAAAACCACCATAAACCTAATATAGCAGGGACTAAAGATCTTATTCATGAGACTTATAGGCATAGCGTGTGCACTAGTCAAACCAAAAGACACTACCCTAAATTCAAAGTATCAGAAAGGACTCTCAATAACTCACTGATTATCGAAAACATCTGAATAGAAAATACCTTAGATTCAACACCCCTAACTCTCTTAAGATGATGAATGAAACCCTTAGGGATCAATTGTACCTTAAGACAAGAAATGGACCTACCTCCTTTGCTACTACTTGAGAACCTCACACTCAAACATAGGCTCATCAGGGAATCGGGATCTAAGTCTACAGGTCCTACTATCCTTGAAGACACAACATGCATGCAACCATTCTATCCCAAGTATGACATCAAATCCACCACATCTACTCCAACAAGCCACAAGGCAAGACTTAATGCAATATGAACACGGATCAACACCTATGAACCTTCTAGCAACAATATACTCAAAAGGATGGAAACAAAAGGTCTACAAACAACTTGGGCACACAAGAAGCCCCACTAGCAACCAAAAAAAAATAGAGAAGAAATAGTGGCACACCAGGCCTATCAATTCATGCACAACAAAGCCAAGGAAACTTTAACTTACCAGTAATAGCATCGGGTGCCTCATAACCTCCTTGAGCCTCTTGATCAACATCATCACCTTTAATCTTGTATCGACTATATAGGCAATCTAGAATTCTATTACCTATCTTACCACACCCAAAGTATACTCCCGTGTTCCTCCAACACGGGCCACCATGGTCCATCCTACACGTAGAGCACTTGGGATTAGTCATCCCCCATAACCTACTTTGCTCTTATTGCATTTATGAGGGCAATCCTTAACCTTATGACCTATCTCCCCATAACCATAACAAGTATTTGTACCTCTCAAGCATGGGCTATTATGGCCTGTACCACATTTTGGGCACCTAGGATAAGGTACCACACCACCACCACCTCTATACTTGGGTCTTTCGAACTTACCCACATTACGGGCCCTCTTGGACTCACTACCTCCCATCTCACCTCTAAAAGTCTTAGGAGCACATATTTGTTGATTGAGTCAGGTTGACAATGTTGTCACTGCTTTGGCCATTACCCATAAAACATTACGAACCTCCGCATTTGACATATAGCCATCTTGAGTAGCATGAGATATATCATGAAATATAATGGTTAGGGGTTAGTAATAAGCCTGAGGGGATCTAACTCTATCACACGATATAGATCAGGAAGAAGTGAAACATTTCCTAGAATGTCTCATAGCCTCCTATTCATTGTTGTGGTACACAACACAAATAATGAATAAGACTCAAATCGATGTGGTGTGTTGGACTCCGAGTATCTATCAACCTAGTGCTCAGATACCATCTTTGTCATGACCCAAGCCTGGGGCCTAGACATTACCAGCGATGGGGAACCCAAATGAATCCCAAATAAGCCTCTTAGCATATCGTTACATATCCTTGATCGCGAAAGCATGCAAAATAACACCAAGAAACTTAAACAAGGGGAATAGGGAGTAAGGGAGAGAGACTAATACTTAAGTAACATGTAAATTTTTGGAAAGCAAGGGAAAAGGACTAAGGTAAAGAATGCATAACATCAACACCCAGAGACAAAGAGTCAAGACTCATAACATAGATACATAGTACGTCCAACAATACCTCTACTACATATATAAGAGCGACAGCTAAGATAAAGCAACCGGGCTCACTCTCGTAGTCAAAATAAAACATAAAGAAGAGTGTCTTAATACATAACAGGAGAGACATAGATTAGGGTTCCCGAAGTGGAGGACTCACCAACTAGCATTAGTAGCACCGAACTAGCCACATGAAGGAGTAGGATAATCAACTTGGGCTCCAATTCCTACATGATAATATCATGTAAGCAAGAGTATACGTTAGTATGTTTGAATGTACTAAGTAAGTAGAATGCCATGCAATAAAAGATAGGCATCATAATCAAAATGCATAACATTAAGCAATAGATAATATAACAATATGACATATATGATCAATACTTAAGTAAATCATTCTTATATAGGATAGCATATGTGTAGAACAGACCAAGCTAGATTTCCAAAGTATAAACCCCTTGGTTGGTTGATGATGGTTTCATCACATTACCCTGGTGGTGTGGTACAAACCCCTCACATGGTTGATGATAATTTCACCTTGTCACTCCGATGACGAGGTATAAACCCATCACATGGCTGATGAGTACAAACCCCCACCTTGGTTGATGAGTACAAACCCCCAACTTGGTTATCAAGGCATTAGCCCCTTGATTGGCTATCAAGGTAATAACCCCCGATAAGGTTATCCAGGCTCTTAGTCCACCTGGATCAGGCTTGGTCTAATGCAGTATTTTATATAGATTATATCATACACATAAGCTTCTTTCATCCTCATATATTCAATCATATCATATCTCATGCTTTGGGCCTTCAATCCCTCAAGAAACCATAACCGAACATTTTAACAAATACTTGGCAAGTGTGAAATGGTAGTATAAAATCATGAAATATAGAGATGAAATCATACAAGAAGATCTATTGTAAAACCATCAATCAACACCTTGAAACACCCTCAAGCAATAAACATCAAAATCCCTCATCAAATCTTACAATAGATCCAAGATTTATAGATCAAAACATAGCAAAACAATCACAACATGACATAGCTTTAACATAGTTCATAGACATGTTCGTACTAGTAAAACATTTGTAAAATCAACTTTAAATCATGCAAATTAAGTAAGAAGGAGGTTAGGGAACCATGGGTGAAAAGACCCAATGACTAAAACCTACATACCTTAGCTTGGAGTTGAGCTTGGTGAAGATTGGAGATGGAGACTTGAAGCTTGAATGAAATCCTTAGATCCAGAAAGAGATTGGGACACTTGATCTTGAGAAGGTCTTGGGGCTTGACTTGGTTTCCTTAAATTCCAACAAGACTTCTTGAAAACTTTGAGAATAGATGGAGAATTTGAAGAAGATTGGAGAAGAATTGAGAGGTTTTTGGTTGGTTCTTAGGGCTCAAAATAGCTTGACAATGAGGGATTTTCATGTATATAGGTATAGAGTTATTATCCAATTGCCCTAAAGTAAAAAGACAATTTTCAAAAATTTTTGAACTAGTCCTCGTTAGGTCGGCATCACGGACAGCTACTGTTTTTGCGAAGTTTCAGCAAAAATTATTTTTCTTGGCATAGACAAAGTATACCTTGTAGATACGCATTTTTTCACATAATTTTGCCTTCTGAACAAGAATATGAAGTCAGATTTGCGAAATTCTGCATGGATTATGAGATATTGAAAAAAAATACATCATAGGGTCTTTTCAAGCTACGTGGAGGAGTGTTTAAAAATCCCTAATTTGAAATATAAGGGAATTACGATTATTTGGGCATTTCTAGGCAAGTGTGAGACGTTTTATTTTAACAAAATAAAACAAGAATAAAAAGTGACTTTTAAGTAGATTTAATTATCTGACATAATAATACTTTCACCCAACAATTCTTTTTAAAAATAAAATAAGAATAAAACGTTACTTTTAGAATATATTTAATTAACTTAATAATATTTTCACCCAACAATTCTTATAGTGAATAAATGTCGAGATTAAAGCATGAACTTATTCCATTTTCGCTTGGGATAACTCAACTCGAGATTAATTATTGAGGGGTTATAGTATTATTTTTAGCTTCTCTAGGAGTGTGCAAAAATCGAACTAGTCGATAGAGCTAACCGATAAGAATATTATTGGTTTATTGTTATTGGGTTATTAGAGTTATTGGATTTTTAATGGTTTTAAGAAAAAATATTATTGGGTTATTGGTTCGATGTCAATTTTTACTATTAGTTTATTGGTTAAACCGATAAACTAATAAGACTATAATAATTTACTTTTTTACCTCTTTAGTAATTATTAAATATTAGTAATTTAATAGTAATATGCACTATAACAATACTTTACATATTTTAATCTTTGTAATAGTTAAGTGATTTGTCATCCACGTTAGTATTTTAGTTAGTAATTAACTAGTTATAGCTTATGCAAGTTCGTAAACATAGTCTTTGTACTCTATCTGATTTTTATTAATGCAAATTCCCATTAGCATTGTTGTAGGGTAAATCGAAAATCCCACCGTTAAGGACTTAAAATCAATGAAACCTATTTTATTAGTTTGGCATATTTAAAAATCAAAACTGATAAACCGAACTAATTATGTATAAAATTGAACCTAATCGACTGATGCACACCCCTAATCTCCTCTTCATGGTGGGGTTACTATTAGAGGTGTACGTGGACTGGGTTGGTTCAAAATTTTTAAATTCCAAGGAAAACCATTTATGTCAAGTTTTTAAATATATAAATCAAGCCAAATCGATAAAAGTCAAATTTTTCAACCTCGGGTCATTTTTTTCAAATTTTTTGTGTTTCTTAGATTTTCAGGTTTTTTTTTAATCTTCTCTTAAACTCTCATCATTTTGTCTTTCTTTTTTTGAATTTTTGACAAAGTATGTATAAAAATATATACTTGTGCTTCAAATATTTTTTAGTCGTACCAAAATATAAATATTTAAGAAAGTTTTTAAGAAAAACACAAAATATGATATGAGTGAAGACACTAAAAGATTCAATTACAAAATAACAAGCTCGCATAAAATAAATATTATAAATAAATAAGTCATAACGAAAATGACCATAATTTTAAAGTACTAGATCATGCTAAAATAAGTCATAATGAAATTATGATAACATTAAGGTAATAAGAGCCCATTTGACTTAGCTTAAAAGCTGATCAAACCTGCTTTTATGTTTTTTTTAGCTTATAAAAATGTTTGACAATTTTTAAAATAGCTTAAAAAAAGTTAAAATTTGCTTAATATAAGTTAAAAGTTTAAAAAGCAGTACCCCTTAGCTTTTTATTTTTTAGCTTAAAAGTTGTTATAGTTTGACCCAAAAAATTACCTATTTACTCTAAATATTTTTTCATATTCCCAAAAATATCTTTACCTATTTAAACACTTCTATTTGTATCAAACTTTGTAATATTGGAATATGAATGTATGGTTATTTATATAGTTTGTCCTTCTTTCACTATTTTTTTAATAAATAATTTATGATAGTAAGAGAAATACATGAATGATAAATAAATATTGTTATTCATGAATGTAATTAAAAAATATCTTAAATTCTTTATGTGAAATAAGAAACAACGTGCATTCCATTAGAATGAATAAACATTATTGGTTGGTTAAATGTTGGAAGTTTGTTGAGAGGGTAAGAGAAAATTAGAATAATTGATATATTTTGGCAATCGAATATCTTAATCATGTCTCAATTTTCAAACATGAAAAAGAGGCATCTTAAAATTTTCATGTGATCAATCCAAATTATATATTTTAAAAATTAAAAATAAATTCTGTATATAAAATTTACTTAAATAAGTTTATATTGATATTGAATAAAAATATAAATTTATTTTACTTTTTTTAGAAAGAAAAATCTTAAAGTAATCAGTTTTTATAATGGTAACAGTTTGAAGCCTATTTCAGACATTTTAAATTTAAAAAATGCTTAATTGCACTTATGTGACAAACACATCAACAAATTTTTTCAGTTAGAATACTTTTATCCAAACACATAACTGCTTATTTTTTAAATTAATTTTAGCACTTCAAAAAGTGTTTGTAAAGTACTTTTTATAAGCTATTTTTTATCAGCTAAGCAAAATGAGCTCTACATCACACTAAAATATGTATTTATTAATTAAACAAGTAAAAATTAGAGAAAAACTAAAATTAGGTTATGTATTTTAATAATTGTCTAAAACAATGTAAAATTAAAGAATAAATATTCATTAGTTTTAGCATTCTTAGTATTGGATTAATTTTTACTTTAGCAATATTAATATTGATTTGATTTTTGATTTAATCTTCTATAAGGAAAACATACCTAAATATACCATATTTAAAAAATATTTATCATATATAGCTATATAAATTAATTTTAATATATGTATAATTCATTTTTACTACATACTTCAGATATTTTTCTTAATCAAAATAAACCTAATACATTTTAAGACACTTATATTCACTTTTAATACATAGTATAATTGCTACAAATGTAAAATATTTTTTAAATATGGAAGTTTTAGATAATAAATAAAAAAATATATATTTAAAAATAGTAAATATTTTATAAAAGGAACTCAAAAAACGTAATTAAACCCAAGCTAAGCTATGTACAACCTAGTTGATATTGAGACAATGTGTTAATAAGTGTTATTTGATAAATGGAAAGAAAATCAAGAAGGATGCCCATCGAAAGTATAAGAGTGATTTTCGAGAATAAATCAAGGAAGAATCACTTAATAACTATAAGGATGCCTATCCCCAGCTAGGGATGGCAATGGGATGGATATGGGTGGGTTAAAGTTATTATTTTTAAAGTTAATGTGGGTTGGGGCGTGTTGTGGACGTAAGGTATAAGAATTCACAGAAAATTAAATTTTTGTAATTATTAAGAATTAAAGATATAAACTTTGAATTTAATTTTAACTCCTTTTGTTAAATTTAAACTAGATGTGTCCAGTAAATTATTTGTTGTGGAGTATTAATTAAAAATAGTTAATTAGAATTTAAGAAATAATTGTTGAAATAGTACCTAAAACTAATTAATTAGTTGTTGAGATGTTAATTAGCGAAAATTGAAAAAAAAACTTATGAATTTTATTTTTTATATTAAACTCAGTTAAAAAACGAACTTAAAAGTTTATGCGAAGTGGGTCAATATAAGGTGTGGCAGGTTGAAAATGAAATAAAATTGTCACGTGAAAATTTAAAAAATTTGTAGGTTGAGTTTACCCTGTACCAGCCCTGGACCACATCATTATACTCCCTAGTCCCAATATTGCACCTCAAATTTGTTTAAATTGTGGGAATTACAACACCTTGCACCCCTAAGGTGTTACTTCTTGTGTGAGAAAGAAATTTCTTGTGTGGTACCTGTTTGGGTGCGAATAAGAACAAATCTCTATGATGCTCAAAAAGTGCAGAATTTTATATATGAGGAATGACACATTTTTATCCCTACCACTACCTCACAAGCACCACCAATATCATAATTCAAACCAAGGGTAAATATTCAAAAGCTCCAAATGACAATAAAATTGATTAAGATCGTAATTATCGTATCACGACGTAAAATGCAGAGCTTTATAGGCAATTCATTTCTTCTTAAGTTTTACTTCAATTTTGCAATTTTGATTGTTAAATAAGTATCCTTTATTACCTTCGATTATTCTATCGAATTTCACGAGTGTTTATGGTTGGATTCAAATCGGTATAAATAAAATCAAAACCAAGTAAAACGAAAAGGCAATATGAGTTCTTTTTTATAAAATAAAGGAAAATCACCAGCTAATAACTTTTTTTTCATTCTAATTTTAACAACCAAACACTGGATGACTCCTATTTCTCATTGAATACTAAAAAGACACCTACCTTCCTGATTTTCTCTTTCTAAGGTCATTCCTTCCTACCAATTACCAATTTCAGCTGATGCTTTTGGCTATGTCGCAATCTCGCTAGTGTTCTAGTAAGATTCTATCCCATCTCTCTCTCTTACTTGCTGTCAGACCGATCCCCTGTCCCCCTCTATAGCATATTTTGTGTATATTAAGGTGAATTGTGTGCTTTATAGTGACATGATTTGTGAGTTCCTGTGAGTAGGTGTTATTGTGATTGTCATTCTGACCTATGAACAATATTTTCAAACATTATGGGAGATTTGACACTCACTATTACTAGTAAAATAAATCTTACAAAAGGATGCCTGCAACGTGACTAAGAGATTCTTTCTTAGGTAAAGTATGAGTTACCAGCGTTATTGTGATTGTATAGTGTGGTGCAACAATGAGACTAAATGTTGTTTCATTTGAGGAAAATTTTGTGTTTTGACTTAAAAATTGACGACACACAATTACAAAGGGATTTAAAATACTGATTTTAATGTATCAACAAGGAATACTTGAGCCTTTTATGATATTAATTATAATGTGATTATATGTTTTTGGCAGCTTATCATGGACAAAGAGGGGGGGGGGGTACATGCTCCAAAGTTCTCCAAAAGATGTGTTGAGGGAGTCCAATCTTTTATGAAATTTGTTTGATCTCATTTTAATTGAGACTCTAAAATTCGATGTCCATGTGATGACTGTTTGAATATAATTTTCAAACACGAGATGTACTGTATGCCCACTTACTGCTGAAAGGATTTAAAAAAGATTATGTTCACTGGAATTACCATGGGGAACAATCTCAAATGAGTGATACTGAGGAAATAATTTATAGTGAAAATGAAAACATGGAAAGAAAAAATGAAGAACATATCAGTAATAATGAAATCCGTGCCATGTTATAAGAAATAAGTGGAAGATCACAAGCCAATCCTATGGTGGAGACATCAACCGAAAATAAAGCATGTGATGATTCAAGCGAGAGTGAAGCAAAGCAGTTTGAAAAATTATTGAAAGAAGTAGAATATGAATTGTACCCGGGATGTAAGAAATTTTCCAAGCTATCATTTCTTGTGAAATTGCTTCACTTGAAAGTGCACACTTATGGAGTAACAAGTCATTTAATATGTTACTGGAGTTACTAAGGAGTGCATCGCCTAATGGTGAGACACTTCCAAAATCGCATTATGATGCTAAAAATATGCTGCAAGGTTTGGGCTTGGGATATATTTCAATTCATGCTAGCAAATATGATTGTGTGCTTTACTAGAATGAATTTAAAGATAGACAAGAATGTCCACATTGTGGTACTTCCAGGTGGAAAATTTATAAGGGAAAGGGTACAAAGATTCCTCATAAAGTCCTGCGATATTTTCCATTAAAGCCGAGACTTCAAAGATTATTTATGTCTAAAAAGACAAGCACATACATGAGGTGGTATATAGAAACATATCTAGATGATGCTAATGTATTAAGGTATCCTGTTGATTCTGAAGCTTAAAAAGACTTTGATAAGACTCATACATGGTTTGCACAAGAACCATGTAATGTTAGACTTGGTCTCGCGACGGATGGTTTCAATTCATTTGGTAACATGAGCACAATTTATAGCATGTGGCAAATCATTTTATTTCCTTATAATCTTCCTACTTGGAAATGCTTTAAGGACCCATTTATGATGATGTCACTACTTATTCCTGGTCCTCAATCATCCGGAAAGGATATTGATGTTTAATTGGGGCCTTTGATTGATGAATTTAATGAGTTATGGAGTGATGGAGTATAAACATTTGATGAATCTACCGGGGAGTGCTTCAATATGCATGCTGTTGTTTTATGGACCATAAATGACTTTCTAGCATATGGTAATTATGTTACTTTTTTATTGATAAGTTGTCTAAATCACCTTCAGTCTTAGAATTACTTGTATCATGATTTAGATAAGTTAAGTGCATTCACTATAAACATATTATCATATCACAAACAACACATACAAAGAAAGATATCTTTACAATCCTCCCACATGTAAAATGTAGGGCGACCAGGAGCCAGAGTGGGGGTTAGGCAAGCACCATGGATGGGACAGTGGGATCGGGACCTCGGTAGCGGCTCGGATAGGTTACAGGCGGTGCGGGACAATCAGCTGAGGCAGTTTAGCGTTCACGTCCATAATAGGTGGCATACCATCCCAAGTCCGCTAGATTTCTAAGCACAATAATGACCTTACCGACCAAGCAGTAAACCACATGGCAGTTTTTTTGACTTTTTTGTGCTTTCCACATGGGCTTTGAGCGGCTCTCCCTGGCCTATAGCGCCCTTTAAACATAGCCCTCCTTAAGTCTCCTTCTGGCAATACCGATTTACCTTACTTAGTTCTATTTCCAGATGCTATTGTATGCATAACTAGCAGCGTAAGGGCAAACATTAACTATTTTAATAGTGCATAGTTGATATTGCGTAACCTACCGAGTCATCAATTTCCCAATGATCAAAGCTCGTCGGAGTCTCACCTTAGACCCCTCCCTGCTCCTCTCAGACTATGGGACCAAGCAACTCATCCCCCTCCTCAGAGAGAAGAACAAGAGAAAGTTTAGCCAACAATCATATTATTCATACAAAAAGTGTTTTTACAAAAGTGTAGTAACTTTGAGAGAATTTCGTAAGGATATTTCTCTCAGACTAAGGACTTGTCTTAAGATTTCTATGATTTTGTGTTGGGTCTAGGATATGATGGATCTAGGATATGTTGTAACTTAAGATTTAGTCTTCCTTTTATAGGAGAAGGTTGGCCTTACAAACCGACTCTAAAATAAAAACAAATCACATGTGGCATACCATTTTAGGAATGGATGGGCCCTACCTTATTCTAAAAATAGTAAACCTATCTAAAAATTGTATGTCTTATCTAGACAAACTATCTTTATCTAATTTATTAAAACTGGGATCCACCTAAATTGAACGAAGCCTACTAAACTAAACATAAAGCAAAAGTATGATGTTGGCATATGACAGCATGTGCAAGCTGGTGAGTCAGCAACTTGTAAGGCAGCTACAAGCAGGTGTGTAAGCTACTTGTAGACCTCTGGCAAACTGGTGGGTAAGCTACTTATAGGCGACCTTCAAGCAGGTGGGTAAGCTCCTGGTATGGATTCTTAGTGATGAAGAATTGTGGCTGGCCTAGGGACAATGTTTGTGGTATTCTTGGTGGCAAAAGATTACAACTGACTTGGGGACAAAATTCATGGTTTGCTTGGTGGCAAAGGATTATAGCTAGCTTGGGGACAAAGTTTGGGTATGCTTGGTAGTAAAGGATTAAAGCTAACTTTGTGAGGAAGCTTTAGGGTAAGCTTGGTGAGGAAGCTGAGGTAATTTCAGTTGGTGATTAGGGTAAGTGGTATCTTTTTACGAAGGTGATAACTTTGGTATGGTGAAACTTGCACATGTCATCGAATAGCATCGGACTATGCAGAGGTTGAAGGTGTCACCAGTGGGAGTGAGTATCCTTCTTCTATCCACCAATCAACGCCGTGTTTATTCTTGCTCAACTCTCTGTTCTCAAGTCCTTTTATCAGTAATCGAGTAAAATGCTTATTCTTGCTCGTAGGTCTTATAATATTGTGAACCCATTTCTGTGATTTTAGCCTTATGCTCGTATGGTTTATTGTTGGTATTTCTTGAGTTTTGTCCAACCTAGTCATTGTTAACCTCTTTGAAAATGTCTCTGGTCGGGACAGGAAGTCTGCTATGATATTTTCTTTTCCTTTGAGGTGTTTTACTTGAAATTTGCAAGGAGAGAACCATTGTACCCATCGACGAATCTGAGGATTAGGAATGATCTTTGGATTTAACTGGATCATCTTCGAAAAGGCTTTCATGTCCATCTCAATAAGATATTCTGTATGGATCAGAAAGAAGTTGAACTTCTTAATGCCATTTTTGACGGCAAGAATTTCCTTGAAGGTGGAATGATGGTGTTGTTCTGCATCCTTGAATCTCCCACTGGCGTAACCACATATTTTGTGATTGCTATCTTTTTCCTCTAGGAGGATAGCACTATAATATTCATTGCTCGTATCCGTCTATAAGATCTTCAAACCATCCGAGGAAATGTTGAGGGTCTCAACCTCCTTGGATATGTTCTTGATATGGCATACTACATCATCCTACTCCTTTCCCCAGACTGGAGCGTTCTTCTTTAGCATCTTGATGAGTGGAGTAATATACGTTGAGACATTAGGAATGAAGTCTCGGACGTGATTAATCACACCTAGAAACTGTTGGAGTTGCTTGATCATCATGTTGGTGTCGGGAAATTTGAGCAATTCCTGGCAGATATGTAGCCCTTGGTGGTATGCTCCATGAGAAAAATGCATTCCTAAGAAGTCTATTTCATCCTTCATAAGAATCATCTTTTTGCAGAAAGCACAATGCCATACTTTCTCACTATTCATGGAAATGGCGGAGAAAGACATAGTGTTCCTCGGCAGTATCACTGAATAGTAGAATATCATTGTATTTAAAATTGATCTAGTCAACCATGTGTTGTTTAAAAATTTGATCGACTCAAATAATTACAACCATGACCAATATTTATTTGTAGAAAATTAATAAAATTCATCGATAATTTTTGTATAAAAATCATGATTCAAGAGTATCCAATAAAAAAATAAAAATAGTAGACCAAAAAACACTAGTGTATTGGTATAGTAGTATTTTTTTCGCGACACAAATGTTTATTGCATTTCTTGATGATGCATTTTAATTATAATTGTGTTATTTAAGGAACTAGTATTACCTACATTACTTATTTTGTGAAATTTTTTTATCGTCACTAAATCATTAGTTGATTAGAGACTATAAAGGAAATTCCACTAATCATGTATAATATTAGTGACAAAAATTAAGGTCACCATAAAATATAAATTTTGTAGCCAAAACTTAGAATGTTTAAATACAAATATTTTTTGTCACCATTGTAATGATATATTATTTGTGTGAAATTTTTTCGTGCCCAAAATAAAGGTAATTTTAGGACAAAATATAATTTATCACAAATTAGTTACATTATTAGAGATAAAATACTGTGTCACTAATAATTTAAAATTAATAGTTAATGATAGCCAATAAATGACGCCAAATTATTTTCTGGTGAAAATTTTTAAGGATAAAATTTTACTACGAATTTTTGAGTTTCATCACTAACAATGTGAGACTCATATATTTAGAGACAAATTCTCATTTTTGTCACAAAAAATGATCAATTAGTGATGAATTTTATAGCATAGTTAATAGTTTTGTGGCTAAATATCATCTTTGTTGTAGTGTATGGATTATAACCGTAAAATATGCTGAGGTATTATTAAATGTTGATGAAATATGCATGTGTATCTATCTTAAGCTTATACTATGAGTTGATTTTGTCTATTGAGACTACGTATGTTTTGAGTTATCGAACTATGATCTATTATGAGACTTGATGATTGGTTTCAAGGTATGTCACAAGATGGTTTTGCAATATGTTGATGGGTTGATTTGCATTGAGTTTTCTCACATGATTTCACTCTTGAATTGTATGATTTTGAACAAGCATTACATACCCGCCAAGTGTTTGCTAAAATGTCAAGTTAAGAATTCTCAAGTTAATTATATGTTTTATAAGTCAAGTGACTTCATGATGAATATGGGCTATCAAGGATGTTATGAATTCATGAAATTATCTATATTTATGCAAGTATGAAGTTAAGCCCTATTTTCAAGATTTTGCCTCTTGTGAGCCTTTGATGTTAATGCAAGAGTAATGGTTGATAATGGTCTATTCTCATGTTTCAGGTTAGGCTCACCACTAGAGGTCAAGTATGTTTAAGTGCTACTCATGTCATGATTCCATTTTTATTGCAAGTTATTAAAGTATGATTATTATAAGTATTCAGTAGGATTAGACTTAGCACCGATGGATGGAGGGTTTGCTCTCTTTCCTTGAATTATGTGCCAACATAGGATTATGTTATACCCTTGCTATACTAGTGGATCCATTTAGTGCACTTTCTTTTGAAATTCTTCTCGCAATGGGACAGGCTCCTGTAAGGTGAAGTTTCTTATAAAATCCTTTTTGAAATAGGATGGGCTCCCTTAAGGAAGGTCATTTCTCTAAAATGGGATGGGCTCCTGTAAGGTGCAGTATGCTTCACCTTGGCAAGTAGACCATCTCTTTACCGGTGAGTGATAATCATCCTGATTTCAAGTTGTAACTCACATTATTCTTTGTCAGTTGAGGTCTCTTACCACACATGTATTATGTTCTATGCAAGTTGAATGATTTACAAGCATGTTTTACTTTAAGCATTGATAATGCATGCCTTGTTGAGATTATGCTTATCTATTACCTATTAATATGCATTTAGGCTATATTGCCTTATGTCTTGTTGCATTGCATCGTATATACTTAGTAGATTCAAATGTACTAATGTATACTTCATGTATTCATAATGTTACCATGTAGGAATCAGAGCTCATCTTGATCATCCTCCATGTGACTAGTGAGATTATTTGAAGAAAAGCTTGGTGAGTCCTCAAGTTCGGGGACACTATCTACTTTCTCTTGCTGTCTCTAAGACTTCTTTATGTTTAACATATTACATTATAAGGGTGAGCCTGGAGAGTGTCTTGGGCCCTACTCCAATCTATGTTTAGAGGAGGTATTGTTGGAACAATTGATGTACTTATGCTTTGAGCTTTGACTCTTTTATGGTTTATAAATATCAAGACTTCCCTTAGTCCCTTTTTCCCGTACTTATATTCTTGTTGTTGTTTACTTTGCTTTTACGACCAAAGATGTATAATTGATATATTAAGAGGCTTGTTTAGGTCCCTTTGTGTTCCCATTCATTGTGTCACGTCTAGGCCCTAGGCTTGGGTCGTGACAAACTTGATATCAGAGCACTAGGTTGCTAATGGTCCTCAGAATCCAACATATCACGTCAATTAGAGTCTTATTCATGATTGTGAAGTGTATCACAATTCTGAGTAAGAGGCTATGAGGCGTTTTAGGAAATGTTTATCTTCTTCATGATCTATGACATGATTTAGAAGTAACGTAAGGCTTTTTCCTCTAATGAATGTTCTTTGTTATTCAAGATGATGCCAATTCCAAGAGGAAGAAGAGCCTATACACTTAAGGAGCAACCCTTCCGCTCCTCAAGCTCTTCATGATGGGGGAGTGGCCCATGATAAGTCTCAAGATGCTATCACTATTTTGGCCTATGCGATGACGAATCAATTGAACCAAGGGGCCTAAGCCCCTCATGCTCCTACTCCGGCTTCAAGGTTGAGGGATTTTACTCAAATGAAAGCATGGGAGTTCCATGGATCAAGGGATGAGGACCTATAAGAATTCATTGATAAGGTGTATAAGGTGTTTTCCATTATGGGGGTTAATTCAGAGGAAGATGGAGAAGGGGAATGGTGATGTTATCCCTTGGGAGGAATAGAAAGTGGCATTTCTCAATCGATTCTTCCTTATTGAGCTAAGGGAGGAAAATATGATGAATTCATGAATCTAAAGCAAGGGTCTATGAGTATGAGGGTGTATGTCCTCAAGTTCAACCAACTCTCCATGTATGCCCCTCAATTGGTTGTCGATCTGAGGTTAAGGATGAACAAATTTGTGTCAGGTGTCTCCGACTATGTTAGTGAGGAATGTCAAACTACCATGCTTATAGGTGATATGGATTTATACCGCTTAATGACGTATGCCGAACAACTAGAATGGAAAAATATTAGATAAAGAAGGAGTGGTGAGGCCAAGAGGGCCCATTTTGAAGGTGGGTTTTAAGGTTCAAAAGGTGGCCAGTTTCCTCAAAGCGACAAGTTCCAAGGCCAAGGGTCATCCAATGCTTCCAATAAGAGATTTGCCAATGATAGGGTGACTGATCAAAGGTTCAAGGTGGTAATGGATGAAAGGTAAAGCCTAGATGTCCAAGGTGTAAAAAGAATCATCGCGATCCTTGTTTGAGAAATTCAAATGCTTTCTTTTGTTGTGGTGAAGTTACCCATAAGGTTATTGATTGTCCTCATTGTAAGCCCCAAAAATGTGCTTCAGAAATTTCCATAATTGTAATTTCCATATATCTCAAAATTTGTGCATGATATCAAAAACCTGACTTCATATTCTTGATCGAGTGAAAAATTGAGTGTAGATTCAAAGAAAAGCTTGGTAAGTCCTCAAGTTCAAGGACACTATCTACTTTCTCTTGCTATCTCTAAGAGTTCTTGATGTTGAACATATGACACTATGAGGGTGATCCCAGAGAGTGTCTTGGCCCCCGCTCTAATCTATGTTTAGAGAAGATGTTGTTGGAACAATTGATGTACTTATGTTTTGAGCTTTGACTCTTTTATGGTTTATAAATATCAAGACTTCCCTTAGTCCGTTTTCTCTTATTTATACTCTTGTTGTTGTATACTTTGCTTCTGCGACCAAGGATGTGTAATTGATATGCAAAGAGTCTTGTTTGGGTTCCTTCGGGTTTCCATTCGCTGTGTCATGTCTAGGCCCTAGGGTTGG
Source organism: Solanum sejunctum (assembly GCA_025642045.1). Taxonomy (NCBI): domain Eukaryota; kingdom Viridiplantae; phylum Streptophyta; class Magnoliopsida; order Solanales; family Solanaceae; genus Solanum; species Solanum sejunctum. Next base: position 44,800 of record JAOTQJ010203328.1, on the reverse strand, counting down.
GTCATGACAAACTTGATATAAGAGTACTAGGTTGCTAATGGTCCTCGAAATCCAACACACCACGTCGATTAGAGTCTTATTCATGGCTGTGAAGTGTAGCACAATTATGAGTAAGAGGCTATGAGGTATTTTAGGAAATGTTTCCCTTCTTCATGATCTATGTCGTTCTTTAAAAGTAAGGTAAGGCCTTTTCCTCTAATGAATGTTCTTTGATATTCTAGATCATGCCAATTCCAAGAGGAAGAAGAGCCCATACACTCGAGGATCAACCAGTTTTTCCCACTCCTCAAGCTCTTCATGATGGGGTAGTGGCCTATGATGACTTCCGAGATGCTATTACTATGTTGGCCCATGTCATGACGAATCAATTGAACCAAGGGGCCCAAGCCCCTCACGATCCTACTCCGGCCTCAAGGGTGAGGGATTTTACTCGAATGCCCATAGGAGTTCCATGGATCCAAGGTGGATTAGGAACCCCATGAATTCATTGATGAGGTGTATAAGGTGTTTTCCATTATGGGGGTTAATTAAGAGAAAAATGGATAAAGGGAATGGTGATGCTATCCCTTGGGAGGAATTCAAAGTAGCATTTGTCAACCGGTTCTTCCCTATTGAGCTAAGGGAGGCGAATATGATGGAATTTATGAATCTACAGCAAGGGTCTATGAGTATGAGGGAATATGTCCTCAAGTTCAACCAACTCTCCATGTATGTCCCTCATTTGGTTGCCGATTTGAGGTCAAGGATAAACAAATTTATGTCAGGTGTGTCTAACTATGTTAATAAGGAATGTTAAACTACCATGCTTGTAGGTGATATTGATTTGTCCTGCTTCATGGCGTATGCCGAACAACTAGAGGGGGAAAAGCATGGAAAGAGAAGTAGTGGTGAGGCCACGAGGGCCCGTTTCTAAGGTGGGGTTTAAGGTTCTAAAGGTGGCCGGTATCCTTATGGCCAAAAGTTCCAAGGCCAAGGGTCATCCAATTCTTCCAACATGTGGTTTGCCAATGATAGAGTGACTAATCAAAGGTTCCAAGGTGGTAATGGAGGAAAGGTAAAGCCTAGATGTCCAAGGTGTGAAAAGAATCATTGCGGTCCTTGTTTGAGAAATTCAAAAGCTTTGTTTGGTTATGGTTAAGTTGCCCATAAGGTTATTCATTGTCCTCATTGAAAGTCCCAAAAATATGCTTTAGAAATGCCCATAATTATAATTTTCATATATCTCAAAATCCGTGCATGATATCAAAAATCTAACTTCATATTCTTGAACGAGGGCAAAGTTGAGTGCAAAATGTATAACCCGAATTTTAGAAGACCCGTAGTGAAAAATGATTTTCGCCAAAATTTTAATTTGCAAAGGGTATTCACAATGCGAACTTGTGGGCGAGATGTTTTCGCCCTTCCTTAATTTTTCATTTCGGCCCTAAGGCATTGGGGTCTTGGCCCCATGTCTTTTTATGCATAAAGACACCTATATTTAGCTATTTTTCAACTCTATATCACTCAAAAACTCTCTCCAAAGCCTCTCCAACACTTAACTAAATATTTCATCTAATTCAAGTGTCTCAAGCTCAATTTTGGATCTCAAGAACTTCATCCAATCTTCAAGTTCTAATTCAAATCTACATCATGAAAATCCTCAAATTTGAGGTATGTGAGTTTCAACCATTAGGTCCTTTCAGCCATGACGCTCAACCTTTCTTTTTATGAAAATAACATGTTTCCAAGTTGCATTACTTGTTGGTATTACTTATTATAAATTATGATTATAAATTATGTTGGGGTTTTTTGAAACGATGTTTGGAAGCACATGCCTACCTATTTCAAGCTTATACTATGAGATGATTTGTCTATTGTGACTATGCATGTTTTGAGCTATGAAACTATAATCTATTATGAGGTTTGATGAGGGACTACAAGCTATCTTGCTTGAGGGTTTTACTATATGTTGGTGGGTTGATTTACCTGGAGTTTTCTCACATTATTTCACTCTTTAATAGCATGATTTTGAACTAGCATTACACATCTACCAAGTGTTTGATAAATTGTCTTGACATGAATTCTTGAGTTATTGATGATCTATTGTATAGTTTACAAGCTAAGTGGCACTATGATGATTAAGGGAATGTATATATGTGTTGAGATCATTAAATGTATCTATGGTGTAGCAAGTTGACCACACCTTGTTAGGGCGTGACATGCCCAATAACCTTGTTGAAGGGGTGACATGCCTCAACCACTATCATTGGGAGGGGGGGAGGGGGAGAGGTGACATGCCTATCTACCTTGTTAGGGGGTATGTACCTTGACCACTTTGATGGGGAGTGTCATACCCATCTACCTTGTTGAGGGGTATGTACCTTGACCACTATGATGGAGGGTGGCATGCCCATCTACCCATGTTGAGGGGTACGTACCTCAATCACCATCCAAACAAGCCTTATAACATGTCATTACACATCCTTAGTCGCGGAAGCAATTAGAATAAGAATGATAGTTAAACGTAAACAAGGGGAATTAGGTCTAAGGGTAAACTTTTATATCATTAACATCAAGATACAATAGATACAAAGCTCATAGCATATATACATAACATCTCCAACAATACCTCTACTACATAGATAAGAGCGAGGGCCAAGACAAAGCAACTGAGCTCACCCTCAAAGTCAAAGAGAGATAGTCTTAATACATAGCAAGAGATCATAAGTAACATCTCCGAATTGTAGAACTCACCAACAAGCTTGAGAGAAATCATACTAGCCATGTGGAGGAGGAGGAAGATCAAGCGGGACACCGGTTCCTACATTGTGATATCACATAGGCATAGAGTATGCATTAGTATGTTTGAATGTTCTAAGTATGTAGGATGCAATGCAACAATAAGTAGGCATCATAATCAAAATGCTTAATTTGACAATAAATGAGTATTTGGCAATAGGTCATGAACGGAAGATGCTTCAATTAAATCATACTTTCATATAACATAACATGTGTAGAGCTAGTGACCATTTCTTGGTGCAATCCAAGGCCTATCACCCGCTTGGAGAGGCGCATGAGGTACAAACCCTTCATGAGGTTGTTGAGGTACAAACCCCCCAATGAGTAGATAGGTACAAATCCCCAACATAGTTGATAGAGTACAAAGCCCCCTATAAGGTTAATGGGTACAAACATCCAACATGGTTGATAGATAGTCGCACCCTACCACCTGTGGTGACCAAAGTACAAACCCCCCGATAGGTTAATAAGTATAAACCCCCAACAAGGTTGAAGGATTATCTCACCCTACCACCTATGGTGATTAGAGTAGAAAGCCCCTAGATAGGTTATCAAGGTACGAACCCCTTGACATGGTTACCTGGTGTGCATCCCCCGAGTAGGGCATGGTCACAAGCCAACATTATATAGAATAATATCATTTATGCATTCATCCCTATCATCGTCATCTACTCATCATATCAATGCATACATTTCATCGTCATTCTATTCTCATTTCATCATCGTATAACTATCATAGACATACATGCATCTCATTATCATTTCATTATCATTTTATCTTCATTTCATCATCATTCTATCATTATTTCATCATCATATTGTCATCATAAACAGACATGCATCTCATTATCATTATGTTATCTTTCTATCATCATTTCATCATCATGTAGTCATTCAACTCATAAGACAAGCATTGGGCCCTCAACTCCTCAATAAGCCATAACCGAACATTTCATAAAACACTTTGAGAGTGGGTAGTGCTAGTATATAACCATGCAATTCAAGAGTGAAATCAAGCTAGAAAATTCAATGTAAAACCTTCAAGAGATACTTAGTAAAACCCTTATGCAATATACTTCAAAGCCCTTAATCAAATCTTACAATAGACCTTGGTTTCATAGCCCAAAACATGGTAAACCAGTCATAATTTCATAAATCCCAACATGGTGTGTAGTGATTCTCAAAATAGGTAAGATCTACGAATAAATCAACTTTAAATCATGAAAATTAGAGTAAAAGTAGCTTGGGTATCATAGGTAGAAGGAACCATGAAAGAAAACCAGATACCTTAGCTTTGGAGATGAACTTGATGAAGATTGGGGATGGAGACTTGAAGCTTGAGAGGAAATCCTTAGATTCGGAGAGGATTTTGAGACTTGAGTTTGGGAATAAATTATTTGGCTAAGTGTTTGAATAAGTATTGGGGAATGTTTAGAATGATATGAGGGTCAAAAATAGTTAAGTATAGACATTTTCACTTTTAGGAGCACTTAGGACCAAGACTTAAAGTATTGGACCGAAGTTAAAACTTAACAAAAATATGCACTAGTGGCGCCCTTGGTGCGTCGCTCCAGGGGCGCGAAAATCTCTCTAGAAATGAAATTTTGGAAAATCAAAGTTGCTAATCGTTTTCTCTTAAATTGAGGTTAGACTTATTATCCACTCAAAATGACCCACTAAACAAGAATATGAAGTTGGAGTTTCGATATCGCACATGAATTTTGAGATATATAGAAATTATGATTTCGAGCACTTCCGAGGCATATTTTGGGGCACTTTTTGGTGTCGTTTTAATATCTCTCCCTTGGGAACATTTGTCCCCGAAGTTCAAAGAAATGAATATGAGAGACACATGCATGACAATTCCAGCCCACATAGAAATGCAACATGCACTTAAATATCATTTCAGAATCACATCATTAGTGTTAAATCATCATGAACTTAGTCAATTTAAACATGAACATATGAATTGGGATGAGGTCTGAACTTAAGATGTGAGATCATATAAAGACTTAAATCAATACCTTAGGCTTGAGTAGATCGGAAAAGGTAAGGATATTGCTTTTGCATGTTCGCTTCAGCCTCCCAAGTAGCACTTTCAACTTGTTGATTCCTCCAAAGGACCTTAACGGAAGCGACCTCTTTGTTTCTTAATCTCTTCACTTGCCTATCCATGATCTGAACTGAAAACTCTTCATAGGTCAAATTATTTTCAAAAATACCTACAACATCAAGAGGTACAATAGCGTTGGGATCACCCACACATTTCCTCAACGTGGACACATGAAACACTAGATGAACCAAATCCATTTCCCTAGGCAATTCCAACACATAAGCTACCTTGCCAACCCTTCTCATTACCCTATAAAGACCCACATATCTTGGGATCAAGTTGCCCTTTTTACCAAAATGGACCACATCCTTCATGGGTGACACCTTGAAATATACTCAATCACCAACTAGGAATTCAAGATCCCTTCTCCTCACATCGACATAAGATTTTTGATGACTTTGGGTTGACTTCAACCTTTTTCTAATCATTCTAACCTTTTTAAGAGCCTCAATAGTAAGATTTAGTCCCAATAAAGCCACCTCACCAGCCTCAAACCAACCAACCAGTGATCTACAATGCCTACCATAGAGAGCCTCAAAATAGGGCTATACCGATACTAGAATGTTAGCTATTGTTGTAGGTAAACTCAATCAATGGAAGATGATCATTCCAACTACCTTTAAGCCCCAATACACATGTTCTAAGCATATCCTCAAGGTTTTGGATGGTCCTCTCGGCTTGGCCATCCGTTTAAGGGTGGAAGGTCGTAGAAAGCTTAACTGAAGTACCAAGACCCCTTTGAAAGGACCTATAAAAGTGAGAGGTAAGTTGTGCCGCACAATCTGAAATGATGGATAAAGGAACCCCCTGGAACCTTACCAAGTCATGAATGTACAACTTTGCATAATCTTCAACCCTATATGTGGTCTTAACCGGTAGAAAGTGAGCCTATTTTGTCATCCTATCAACCACAACCCAAATGGAACCAAAACCCTTTCTAGTCTTGGGCAACCCAACCATAAAATTCATATTTACCTCTTCCAACTTTGAAGTAGGGACATCAATGTCTTGGGTCAGGCCACACGGCCTTTGATGTTTGGCTTTGACTTGTTGACAATTATGACAATTGTAGACAAATTTTTGCAATGTCCCTTTTCATGTCTCCCCAATAATACATACCTCTCAAGTTTCTATACATTTTGGTGTAACCAAGGTGGATAAAATAAGAAGAGTTATGGGCCTCATCAATGATTCTCTCCCTCAAACCATCAACACAAGGAACATAACCTACCTTGGTAACTAAGGGCACCATCTACCCTTTGGGAGAAAAACTCCACTTTTCGCTCCTTTACTAAGGTGTTCTATTCTAACAAAGAGGAATCAAGATCTTGCTTTTCTTTCACTTCATCAACCAAGGAAGACCTAGAACCATCAACAACAAGAATGCCCCCATTACTAACCTCTTCCAACCTAACTCCCAACCTATCCAATCGATGCACCTCCCAAGCCATCTCCATTTCACTACCATCAACATGAGCTATACTACCCATAGACACCCTACTCAAAGCATCTGCCACTATATTTGCCTTACCGCGGTGATAATGCACCACTTATATCATAGTCCTTAAGAAGTTCTAACCATCTCCTTTGCCTCAAGTTGAGATCCTTTAGAGTGAAGACATATTGGAGGCTCTTATTATCGGTGAACACATCAAGATGCACCCTATACAAGTAATGACACCAAAGCTTTAATACAATCACAATGGTGGTTAACTCAAGATCATGGGTAGGGTAGTTCTTTTCATGCACTTTGAGTTTTCTAGAAGCATAGGCTCTGACCTTACCATTTTACATCAACACACAACCCAAACCAACCCGGGAATTATCACCACACAACATATCCCTTAAGGCCATTTGGTAGTGACAATATTGGAGTAGACACAACCTTATCTTTCAATGTTTGGAAACTCTTTCACATTCATTGGACCACACAAACTTAGTCTTCTTTTGAGTCAATTTTGTCATAGGGGAAGCAATAGAAGAGAACCCATTCACAAACCTATGATAGTAGCTCGTTAAGCCTAAGAAACTTCTAATATCAGATAGGGTCAAGGGTCTAGGCCAATTTTTAATCACATTGACCTTTTTACAACCCACCTTTTTACCATCCCTCGACACCACATGCCCTAGGATAGCAACCTCCTTTAACAAAAATTCACACTTTTCATATTTAACATATAATTTTTCCTCCCCCATTCTTTGCAACACAACCCTTAAATGAGCCTTATGCTACTTCTCACCACGAGAATAAATCAAAATATCATCAATGAACACCACGACAAAAGAATCAAGGTAAAGTTTGAAAACCCTATTTATTAGGTCCATAAAGATAGTCGGTGCATTGGTCAACCCAAAAGGCATCATCATAAATTTACAATGCTTATATCTAGTCTCGAATACCATTTAGTAATATTAGACTCCCTCACTTTCACTTGATGATACCCGGACCGAAGATCAATCTTAAAGAAATGGATAGCCCCGTGCAATTGGTCAAACAAATCATCAATCCTTGGAAGAGGATACCTATTCTTGATGGTGACTTTATTGAGTTGCCGATAGTCAATACATATCGTAATGGACCCATCCTTCTTTTTCACGAATAACACCGGAGCACCCTAAGGTGATTGGCTAGCCTAATAAATCCTTTCTCCAACAAGTCCTCAGTTGTCCTGTCAACTCTTTCAACTCCGCCGGGGCCTGTGGTAAAGGGGAATAAAAATGGGTTGAGTACTGTGGAGGAGCTCTATGCCAAAGTCTATTATCCTTTTAAGAGGGACACTGAGAGGGTCATTTGGGAAGACATCAGGAAACCTATTTAAAATCGGAACAAACTCTATAGGAAGGACTTTAGAATCCACATCTTTATCCCTTACAAAATGGTAAATAAACCCCTTAGAGATCAACTTACGAGCTTTAATTCTAGAGATGAATCTACCCTTGACCACCACATCTTGACTTTCCCACTCAAGGATGGGTTCGTTTGGAAATTGGAAATTGACCCTATGAGTTCTACAATTAATAGAAGCGTAGTATGCATGCAACAAATCCATCCCAAGAATAATATCAAAATCAACCATGTCTAACTCAATAAGATCACAAGGCAAGAGTTTATGCAAAATGCAAATAGGACAAGTTCTATAAACTTTCATAGAGATTATAGATATACCTATAAGGATAGACACCTTATATGACTCATGTAATAACTTGGGGTCAATATGGAACTTTTTGGCAATAAAGGGGGTAACCAAAGAAAGTGTGGCACCTAGATCAATCAATGCCTATATATCAAAGTTAAAGACCATCAATATACTGGTAATAACATCAAGGTCATTATCAATCCCTTGCCTCCCAGCAAAGCATAGAACAGGTTGTGCCTTGGGGTACCATCTTGCTGGTCACCTCTCCCTAAAGGAACTGCATCAACACCTTGTGGATGAACCTCTTTGCCCTTTTTTTGATTTCGAGGATAATCTATCTTTTTGTGACCTATCTCTACACAACCAAATCATGCATTAGTGTCTCTCAAACATGGGCCCTTATGGCCCTTTCCACACCTAGGACACACCTTATTAGGAACCATAACAGCAACACCTTAGGCCCTTTAAAAGTCATTGGCAACCGTCCTTTGAAATGCATAAGAAGACCCTTGGCCTTTATCGAATCGACCACCCTTTTGGAACTTACCCTCAAAATAGGCCCTTTTGACCTCATGTACCCTCCTCTTCCTCAATTGTTCCTCTTCCATTTGTTTGACATAGGTCATAAAATGGGACAAGTCCATATCACCAATCAACATAGCAGACCAACATTCTACACTCACTAAGTCAAACACCCCTATCCCGAACTTATTCATTCTTGACCTTGGTTCGACAACCAAATAAGGAGAAAACTTTGAAAGTTGGTTGATATTGAGGATATATCCCCTCACACTCATTCACTCTTGTCTCAAATTCATAAATTCCACCAATTTAGTTTCCCTAAGCTAAAGAGGAAGAACCGATTAAGGAAAGCCACTTTGAACTCTTCCCAAAGCACCAAATAGTTAACTCCCTTCTTTTCTTTCCATTGGTTGTACCATATTAGTGCTACCCATTTGAGTTCGTAGGCTGCCAACTCCTTCTTTTCTTCCACTTTCACACCCATGATGGCCAATATCTTGTAGAACTCATTAATGAACTATTGAGGGACCTCATCTACCTTTGACCCATAGTATTCCAGGAGATTCATTCTTATGAAGCCTCTCACCCGAGAAGTCAGTGTAGGAGCATGAATGGACTTGGTCCCCTTGAATGGCTTAATTAGCTACCACTTCAGTAAGAAAGGTGAGAGCATCCCTAAGCTCTCCATTGGCCAGTTGTTCCTCGGGTGTGCGAGCTCGTCTCCCTCTCATATTAGACATGACCTAGCATAGCAAAAAATAAGCATTAGGGAAAGAGTGCTTACTTCAACTCTATAGAATGATTTAGAATTTGAAGAATGGGAGCATTTCCTAAAACATTTCATAGCCTCCTACTCATTGTTGTGGTGCACAACACAACTATGAATAAGACTTTTATCAACACATTGTGTTCGACTTTGAGGATCTAACAACCTAGTACTCTGATACCGCCTTTGTCACAACCTAAGCCTAGGGCCTAGATGTGACCGGCCAATGGGGAACCCGAAGGAACCCCAAACAAGCCTCATAGCATATCATTACACATCCTTGATCGCGGAAGCAATTAGAATAACAATGAGTGGTAAACGTAAACAAGAGGAATTGGGTCTAAGGTTATACTTCTATATTATAAACATCAAGATACAATAGATTCAAAGATCATAGCATAGATACATAATATATCCAACAATTCCTCTATTACATAGATAGCAGGCGCCAAGTCAATGCAACCGAGCTTACCCTCATATCCCATACATAAGTTAAAGAGAGAAAGTCTTAATACATAGCAAGATATCATAAGTAATGTCCCTGGATTAGAGGACTCACTAACAAGCTTGATTGAAAATCATACTAGTCACGTGGAGGAGGATGATGATCAAGCGATATACCAATTCCTACATGGTGATATCATGTAGGCATAGAGCCTGCATTAGTACCTATGAATGTACTAAGTATGTAGAATGCAAAGCAACAATAGGTAGGCATCATAATCAAAATGTTTAATTAGATAATATATGAGTATATGACAATATGTTATGAATGGAAGATGCTTGAATGAAATCATACTTTCATAAAACATAACATATATGGAGGGAGTGACCATTTCTTAGTGCAACCGAAGGCCTATCACCTGCTTTGAGAGACGTATGAGGTATGAATCCCTTCATGAGGTTGTTGAGGTATAAAACCTCCAACGGGTTAATGGGTACAAACCCCCAACATAGTTGATAGAGTACAAAACCCCTACAAGGTTGATAGGTACAAACACCCAACATGGTTGTTAGACAGTTGCATCCTACCACCCATGGTGATCAGAGTACAACCCCCCGATAGGTTGATGGGTACAAACCACAAAAATGGTTAATGGATCATTACACCATACCTCCTATAGTGATCTAAGTATAAATCCCCCAATAGGTTATCAAGGTATGAACCCTTTGACATGATTACTCAGCGCGCAACCCCCGAGTAAGGCATGGTCACAAGCCAACACTGTATAGAATAATATTATTTATACATCTATACCTCTCATCGTCATCTACTCATCATATCAATGTATATATTCCATCATCGAATAACCACCATAGACATACATACATCTCATCATCATTTCACCATCATATAGTCATTCAACTTATAAGACAAACATTGAGCCCTCAACTCCTTAATAAGCCATAACTGGCTTAGAGGGTGTATAGTGCTAGTATAAAACCATACAATTCAACAGTGAAATCATGCTAGAAAATTCAATGTAAAACCTTCAAGAGATACTTGGTAACACACTCAGGTAATATACATCAAAATCCTTCATCAAATCTTATAATAGACCTTGGCTTCATAGCCCAAAATGTGGTGAGATAGTTAACAACAACAACAACAACAACATACCCAGTGAATCCCAAAAGTGGGGTTTGGGGAGGGTAACCTGTACATAGACCTTACCGCTACCTCATGGAAGTAGAGAAAGCATGGCAAGTCAGTTAACAACAATAACAACAACATGCTAAGCCAGTTACAATTTCATAAATCCTAACATGGTGTGCTGTGATTTTCATAATAGATAGGATTCACGAATAAATCAACTTTAAATCATGAAAATTAGAGTAAAAGGAGCTTGGTTATCATGGGTGGAAGGATCCCATGAAAGAAACCAACATACTTTAGGTTTGGAGATGAACTTGATGAAGATTTGGGATTGAGAATTGAAGCTTGAGAGGAAATACTTAGGTCCGGAGAGGATTTTGAGACTTGAGTTTAGGAGTAAAATATTTGGCTAAGTATTTGATAAGATTTGGGGAATGTTTAAAATGATATAAGGGTGAAAAATGGTTAAGTATAGGAATTTTCACATTTGGAAACACTTAGGCCCAACACCTAAAAGTCTTGGAACAAAGTCAAAACTGAACAAAAATATGCACTAGTGAGCGCCCTTGGTGCGTTACGACAGAGGCACAAAAAGCTCTTTGAAAATGAAATTTTGAGAAGTCAAATTGCTAACTATTTGCTCTTAATAAGAGTTAGACCCATTTTTCACTCAAAATGACCCTCTAAACAAGAATATGAAGTCAAATTTTTGATATCGCACACGGATTTTGAAATATATAGAAATTACGATTCTGGGAATCTTTGGAGGCATATTTTTGAGTACTTTTTGGGGTCATTTCAGAATCCAAGACACTGCATCATTTAGAGTCTTATTCGTAGTTATGAAGTGCACCACAACTATAAGAAAGAGGCTAAAAGGCATTTTATGAAATGTATGTCATTCCTTAGGGATAAGGTAAAGCTTTTTCCTCTAACGAATATTCTTTGCTATACTAGATCATGTTGATTCCAAGAGAAAGAAGAGCCCGTACTCCCAAGGAGCGACCTACCCCTCCTACTCCTTAAGCTCCTAAAGATGGGGCAGTGGCCCATGAAGAACTCTGGGATACTATTACCATTTTGGCCTATGCCATGACTAATCAAATCAACCAATGGCCCAATCCCCTCATGCTCCTACTTTGGCCTCAAGGCTGAGTTATTTTATTAGAATGAACCCACTAGAATTTCATGGGTCCAAGGTGGATGAGGATCCACAAAAATTCGCTGATGATGTGTTAAGGTGTTGTCTATTATGGGAGTCAACTTGGAGGAAAAGGCGGAGTTGGTAGCCTACCAAATCATAGGGGTGGCTCAAATATGGTTCACTCAATAGAACATGGAGAAGGGGAATGGTGATGCTATCCCTTGGGAAGAGTTCAAAGTGGCTTTTCTCAACTTGTTCTTTCTTTTAGAGCAAAAGGAGGTGAAAATGATGGAATTTATTAATCTAAAGCAAGGGTCTATGAGTGAGAGGGAGTATGAACTCAAGTTAAATGAACTCTCCAAGTATGCCCCATAATTGGTTGTCGAGTAAAGGTCTAGGATGAACAAACTTATGTCGGGTGTGTCCAACATAGAGAAAAAGCAGTGTTGAACTACCATATTGATAGGTTATATGGATTATTTTTGCCTCATGACATATTCCAAAAACCTATATGGGGAAAAGTTGATAAAAAGGAGAAATAGTGAGGCCAAGATGGCTCATTTTGAATGTGGATTACAAAATTCCAAGGGTGGCCAACTTCCTCAAAGCCACAAGCCTCCAAGCCAAGGGTCTTCCATTGTAACTAATAGAAGTTTTGCCAATGACTGCCCTAAATTCCAAGGGTGTTGTAGAGCTACAATGGTCCATGTTTGGAAAACACTAATGCTTGCTATAGTTGTGGTGAAGTGGGTCATAAAGTGATGGATTATCCTCGTAATCAAAATAAGGGTACAGATAATCGTCCATAAGGCTAAGGTGCAAAATGTGGGTCTAAAGGGAAGAGGAGGCCAATAAGGGGGGTGCTCCTAGGCAAAATAGGTTCTATGTACTTCAGGGTAGACAAAGGGTAGATGAAGTGCCTAATGTCGTCACTAGTGTGTTAAAGGTTTTTGATTTTGATGTATATGCATTGATAGACCTGGGTGCCACTCTTTCTTTTATTACTTCTTTTGTTGCCAAAAAGATTCATCTTAGCCTCAAATTATTGTGTGAAACCTATGAAGTGTCTACCCCCATTTGTTAATCTATTATTTCTGAAAGAGTTTATAGAAATTATCCCATATTTATATCTCATAAAATCGTGTCCTGTGATTTTGGTTGAGTTTGATCTGGTGGATTTTGATATCATTCATGGGATGGATTGATTACATGCATATTATGCTTCTATTGATTATAGAACCTGTAAGGTCAAATTCCAATTCTTTAATGAGCCCGTCCTTGAGTGGGAAAGTTATGATATGTTGGTCAAGGATAGATTCATTTCTTGTCTTAAAGCCAAAAATTTGATTGCTAATGGTTGTCTCTATCATCTTGTGAAGGTTAGGTATGTTATGTCTAAAGTCCTTCCTATAGAGTTGATTCTAGTGGTTAATGAGTTCCTTGATGTCTTTCCCGATGAGATTTCCACTATCCATCCTAAAATAGAAATAGACTTTGGCCTCCTTCCCGATACTCAACCCATTTCTATTCCCGTTTACCATATGGCCCTAGCGGAGTTAAAGGAGTAAAAGGAACAATTGAGGGATTTGTTGGAAGAGGATTTTAAAAGTCCTAGTAAGTCACCTTGGGGTTCACCAATGTTATTTGTGAAGAAGAAGAATGGCTCTCTTAGAATGTGCATTGATTACCAACAACATAATAGAGTCACCATAAAGAATAAGTGCCCTCTACCAAGGATGAATGATTTTCTTTACTAACTTCAAATGGCTAGTCACGTGTCTAAGATTGATCTTCAGTCCACGTATCATCAGCTGAAAGTGAGGGTGTGTGACATTCCCAAGATGGTCTTTCAGACTAGTTATGGGCACTTTGAGTTTGTGGTTATGTTCTTCGGGTTGACTAATACACCAGTTATATTCATGGATCTTCTGAATAGGGCCTTTAAACCCTACCTTGACTTGTTTGTGGTGATTTTATGAATGATATCTTGATTTATTCCCATAGTGAGAAGGAGCATATGAATCACTTGAGCGTGATACTGCAAATCTTGATGGAGGAGAAGTTATATGCTATATATGAAAAATGTTAGTTTTGGTTGAAAAAGGTTGCTATCCAAGGGCATGTGGTGTCGGGAGATAACATTAAGTTGGATCTTAAGAAGATTGAGGTGATTAGGTCTTGGCCTAGACCTTTGACTCTATTGGATATAAGAAGTATCTTGGGTTTAGCAGGTTATTGCCAAAGGCTTGTAAATAGTTTCTCTTCTATTGCATCTCCTATGGCTAAGTTGATCGATAAGAAGGTGAAATTTGTGTGGACTGATGAGTGTGAAAAGAGTTTCCAAACTTTGAAAGATAATCTTCTCTCTACTCCTATTTTGTCTCTACTGGAAGGGTTGAAGGGTTTGTTGTGTATTAAGATGCTTGGTTTAGGGTCTGTTTTAGTGCAAAGTGGTAAGGTGATAGCATATGCCTCTAGACAACTTAAAGTGCATGAGAAGAATTATCCCACCCATGATTTTGAATTGGCGGCTATGGTGTTTCTTTTGTAAATTTAGCGTTATTACTTGTATGGGGTTCATGTTTATGTGTTTACCAATCATAAGAGTCTCCAATATATGTTCACCCAAAATATCTTAACTTGAGATAAAGAAGGTAGTTAGAGCTCCTTAATGATTATGATATGAGTTTACATTATCACCCCATCAAATCTAATGTTGTGGATGATGCTCTAAGTAGGATGTCTATGGGTAGTCTAACTCATGCTGGTGATAGTGGCAAAGAAGTGGCTAGAGAGGTCCATCAGTTGGATAGATTTGGGGTTAGGTTGGCAAAAGTTGATAATGATGGTGTAGTTGTGGTTTATGGTTCTATTTCTTCATTGATTGAGGAGGTAAAGGCGAAACAACATCTAGACCTCGCCTTACTAGAGTTGAAGGCCTTGGTGAGAGATGGTAGAGTGGAGGTGTTCTCCTGTCACAAACCAAGCGTAGGGCCTAGACGTTACACGTTGAATGGGAACCCGAGGGGACCCCAAAGAAGCCTCTTAGCATATCAGTTACACATCCTTGGTTGCATAAGCAATTAGACAACAAAAGGAGAATATAAATAGGGATAGAAAGGACTACGAGAAGTCTTTAGTAGAATAAATCATAGAAGAGTCACATCTCAAAGCATAATTACAACATTTGTCAAACAACAACTCTTACATAGATTGGGTGGGGGCCAAGACAACTTTCCGGGCTCACCCTTTTAGTATCAAGGTTCAACATAAAGAGATAATCAAATTAAGACTGCAAAGCTAGTGTCCCCAAACTTTAGAACTCACCAATAGCTTATCTCCAAGATGACCAACTATACATGAGGAGGATGATAGTTAGGGGCTCCGGTTCCTACATGGTAACATCATGTAGGCATAGAGTATGTGTTAGTGTGTTTGAATGTACTAAGTATGTAGGATATAGTGCAAAACAAGATAGATAACATAGTGAAAATGCTTAGTCATAAACTATGGGTAAGTATAATAGCAATATGGAATGCATGATCAATGCTTGAAGTAAAACATGCTTATATAGAAGATATTACATGTGTTAGAAGAGACCATCATCATAGATCAAGAAATTAGTACTTGAAATCCAAGGCATACCACCCCCTTCGAAGTGATTGAGGAATCTACCCCTCAATTGGTAGATGGGCATACCACCCCCTTTACACTGGTCAAGATATATACCCTTCCACATGGTAGATGGGCATACCACCCCCCATCAAAGTGGTCAAGGTATATACCCCTCCATATGGAAGATGGGCATACCACCCCCCATCAAAGTGGTTGAAGCATATTACCCCCTCAACAAGGTGTGGTCAACTTGCAACACTACAGATTCTTTATAGGAAATCATCACATAAAAATATTTCTTTCATCATCATAAAGTCACTTGACTCATAAGCCATACAATAGATCATCCATAACTCAAGAATCCATAACTAAATATTTTATCAAATACTTGGTGGGTGTGTAATGGTAGTTCATACTCTTGTAATTCAAGAATATTGAAATCATGTGAGAAAACTTAATATAAATCAACCTACCAACACTTGGTAACACCTTCATGCAAGATACATTGATATCCCTCATCAAATCTCATAAAGATCATAGATTTATAGCTCAAAATATGCTTAAACAGTCCATACCCAACATAGTTTATAATGAAATTTGTAGTAAGAAATACCCATAGATAAATCAACTTGAAAACATGAAAATTGCTTAAAAGGAAGGTTGGGCACCATGGGAGAAAGGATCCAATGGTTGAAACTGTTATACCTCAACTTTGGAGATTTCATTCATGTAGATTTGAATGAGAACTTTCAGCTTGAATGAATTTCTTGAGATCCATAATGAGTTTGGGATACCTGAATTTGGATGAAATATTTGGCTAAGTGTTAGAGAGGGTTTTATTGAATGTCTTGAATGATATGAGGTTGGAAAATGACTGAGTATAAGTGTTTCTACATATAGGAAGACTTTGGCCCAAGACCCCAAGGCTTTGGATTGAACTAGATAAATTGGCAACAAAATATACAGGTCCATGCCTTGGAAAATCAAATTTTGATATGATTGCTCTAAAATTAGGGTTATACCCATCCCCTACTCAATATTTCCCCTTGATCACGAACATAAAGTCGGATTTTTGATATCACACACAAAATTTGAGATATATAGAAATTACGATCATGGGCATTTTCGAGGAATATTTTTAGGCAATTTTTGTGGTATTTCAATATCTCCCCCTTGGGAACATTCATCCCTGAATGTCAAAGATGCATACATAAGAAGAGTAATCATGAAGAAATAAAACCCAACAAGAATGTAACAAAGCACTTAAACACCATTTTCAAAAATCTCAATATAAGTGTCAAAATCACTATGAACTTGTCAACATAAATATGAATTCATGCAAATGACATAAGGGATAATACATAAGACTTGAAAATCACATATGGGACTTGAATTAGTTCCTTAAGATTGAGTAGAATGGAAGAGATAGGTATATTGCTTTTGCATATCTGCCTCAAATTCCCATGTGGACTTTGAGGTTGTTAATTCCTCCAAAGAACCTTGACGGAAGCTACATCCTTGTTTATCAACCTCTTCACTTGTCTATTTACAATTTCTACTAGAACCTCTTCATAAGTCAAATTGTCTTAAACAACACCCACAACATCTAAAGGCATAATAGCACTTGGGTTACTCGCACACTTCCCTAACATAGACGCATGGAAGACCAAATGAACCATATTCATATCATTGGGCAACTCTAACTCATTGGCCACCTTACAAATCCTCCTCAACACTCTATAAGGACCCACAAATCTTGGACTCAATTTACCCTTCTTACCAAATGAACCACACCATTCATGGGTGGGACATTCAAATAGACCCAATCACTAACCTTGAATTCAAAATACCTTCTCCTCATATTGGCATAGGACTTTTGTGGACTTTGGGCTATCCTCAACCTTTCCCTTATCAACCTCACCTTATCTATTGCCACCATAGGAATATCTGAGCCAAATAAAGCCATCTCTCCCACCTCAAACCATCCAACTGGGTGCATACAATGGCTAGCATAGAGAACCTCAAAAGGAACTGTATCAATACTTGAATGATAGATATTGTTGTAAGAAAAATTAATGAGTGGAAGATGATGATCCCAATTGCCCTTAAACTCCGAAACACAAGCTCTAAGCATATCCTCAAGAGGTTGGATAGTTCTTTTGGCTTGGCCATCCATTTGAGTATGAAAGCCTTACTACGCTTAACCTTGGTACCAAGACCTCTTTGGAAGGGTCTCCAAAAGTGAGAAGTGAATTGAGCACCACGATCCATAATGACAAACATAGGCACCGCATGCAATCTAACCAACTTATGAATGTACAATTTAGCATAATCTTTGCCACCATAGGTAGTCTTAGCTGGTAGCAAATGAGCCAACTTTGTCATTCTATCAATCACAACCCAAATAGAATCAAAATGCCTTCTAGTCTTAGGCAACCAAACCACAAAATCCGTGTTAATTTCCTCCCACTTCCAATTAGGAATCTCTATGTCTTGGGCTAGGCCACATGACCTTTTATGCTCATTTTCACTTGTTGGCAATTAAGACAATCGGATACAAACATAGTAATATCCCTCTTCATACCCCCCACCCCAAAAGAACTTCCCTCAAATCTCTATACATCTCAGTAAAACCACGGTGAATAGAATATAAAGAATTATAAGCATCATCTAAAATTGTCTTTCTAAAGTCATCAACCCAAGGGACACACAATCTACCTTAGTAACTTAGGGTACTATCTCCTCCTCAGGAGAAAACCTCCGCCTTATCATCTCTCACTAAGGCCTTCAATTCTAACAAGGCGAGGTCAAGATCTTTCTTTAACTTTACCTTTTCAATCAAGGAAGATTTAGAACCATCAACAACCAAAATACTACCATTACCTACCTCTTCCAACCTAACCCTCAATCTAGCCAATCGATGGACTTCTCTAGCTACCTCTTTGCCACCATCATCAACATGAGCTAAGCTACCCATAGACACCCTATGTAGAGCATCGACCAAAACATTTTCCTTACTGGAGAGATAGTGCACACTCATTTCATAATCTTTAAGAAACTCTAACCACCTTCTTTATCTCAAGTTGAGATGTTGTTGAGTGAACACATATTGGAAGCTCTTATGATAAGTAAAAACATCAACATTCACTCCATAAAAATAATGATGCCAAATTTTCAAAGCAAAAACCACGACAACCAATCTAAGATCATGGGAAGGATAATTCTTTTCATGCACCTTAAGTTGTATAGAGGCATAAGCTATCACATTATCATTTTGTATCAAAACACAACCCAAACCAATTCTTGAGGCATCAGAATATACAACAAACCCTTCCAACCATTCCAGTAGAGACAAAATAGGAATGGAGACAAGCTTCTCTTTCAATGTTTGGAAACTCTTTTCACACTCACCGGTCTACACAAATTATGCCTTGTTTTAGGTCAACTTAGTCACAGGAGAAGCAATAAAAGTGAAACTGCTAACAAAATGGTGCCAAACCCAAAAAACTTCTAATATCCAATGGGGTCAAAGGTCTAAGTCAATTTCTAATCACATCTGTCTTCTCAGGATCCACTTTAATACCATTTTTCGATACCACATGACCTAGAAACACAACCTATTTCAATCAAAATTCACATTTTTCATATTTATCATATAACTTCTCCTCCCTCAAGATTTGCAACACCACCCTCAAGTGAACCACATGCTCCTCCGTACTGTGGGAATATATCAAGATATAATCAATAAATACCACCACAAACAAGTCAAGGTAGGGTTTAAAGATCCTATTCATAAGAACCATAAAGATAGCTGGTGCGTAAGTCAACTCAAAGGACATAACCACAAACTCAAAGTGCCCATACCTAGTCCGAAAGGCCATTTTGGGAATGTCACACTCCCTCACTTTCACTTGGTGATACCCGGACTGAAGGTTAATCTTAGAGAAGTGAATAACCCCTTGAAATTACTCAAAAAGCTCATCCATCCCTAGTAGAGGGTACTTATTATTTATACTTTATCAAGTTGAGGGTAATCAATACACATCCTAAGAGAACCATCCTTCTTCTTCACAAACAATGCTGGTGCACCCCAAGGTGATTGACAAGGCCTTGTAATACCCTTCTCCAAAAAATCCCTCAGTTGCTCCTTCAACTCCTTTAACTCCATCAGAGTCATATGATAAGGAGTAATAGAAATGGGTTGAGTATCGGAAAGGAGGTCTATGCCAAAATTTATTTCCCTTTTGGGAGGAAATCCAAGAAGCTCATTAGGAAAGACATTAAGGAATTCACTAAACACCCAAACCAACACTATGGGAAGGATTAGACTCAATATTCCAAACCCTGACAAGATGATAGAGACACCATGTAGAAATCAACTTTTAGGATTTAATGCAAGAAATGAATCTACCCTTGACCACTACATCATGACTCTCCCACTAAAGGACGAGTTTATTAGGGAATTGGAATTTGACCTTATAGGTTCTATAATCAATGGATGCATAATATGAATGCAACTAATACATCCTAAGAATGACATGAAAATTCACCATATCCAAATCAATAAAATCATAAGGCAACGTTTTATGCAAAATAAATACGGGACAATTTCTATAGGCTCTTGTAGTAGCAATGGATGCACCAACGGGAGTAGACACCTTATATAGCTCACACAACAATTCGGGTTTAACATGAAACTTTTTGGCAAAAAATGGAGTTACAAAAGAAAGAGTGACACCTAGGTATATCAATGCATACACATCAAAATTAAAGACTTTTACAATATTGGTGATGACATCGGACACCTCATTTGTCCTTTGCCTCCCTTGAAGATCATAGAATCAATTGTGCCTTGGAACACCTCCTTGTTGACCGTCTCTTCCCCTAGGACCTGCATTTGCATCTTGGCCTTGTAGACGACCATCTCTACCCTTGTTACGATTATAAGAACAATCCATCACCTCATGACCCACTTCACTACACCCATAACAAGCATTAGTTTCCTTCAAACATGGGCCATTATGACCTCTACCACATCTTGGCATATAGTGTTAGACATCACATCACCACCAGCTTAGACCCTTCGGTTTTCATTTGCAAACCTTTTATTAGGAGAATTGGAAGAACTCTGGCCTTATTGAAATCGGCCACCAATGGGTTATTGGAACCTACATTCAAAACAGGACCTCTTAGCCTTACCCATTCTCCTATTTCTCAAATATTTCCCCTTAAATTATTTGGCATAATTTATGAGGTGGGACAAGTCCATATCACTTATCAACATGGCGGCACAACACACTTTATTCACCAAATTAGATACACCAATAACAAACTGGTTCAACCTAGACCTTGGCTCATCCACCAATTATGGAGCATATTTATAGAGTTGGTTGAAGTTGAGGGCATAGTTCCTCACACTCATCAACCCTTGCTTTAGATTCATGAACCAATTGATCAACCCTTGCCATTATATTAGCCTCTTTTAGCTCAAGAGGGAAGAATAGGTTGAGAAATGTCGCCTTAAACTCCTCCCAAAGGATCACATTATTGTTCCCCTTCTCCTCTTTCCATTGAGTAATCCATATTTAGGCCACCACTTTGAGTTATGAGGCTACCAACTCTGCTTTCTCCTCCATCTAACACCCATAATATACAACACTTTGTACACCTCATCAACAAATTCTTGAGGATCCTCATCCACTTTAGACCCATGGAACTCTGGTGGATTCATCTATATAAAATCCCTTACCCTAGATGCCAGAGTAAGAGCATGAGAGGCTTGGTCCCCTTGGTTTATTTATTGATCATAGCTTGAGCTATCATGTTAACAACATCCCATAACTCTTCACGACCCAGTTGTTCTTCGGATGTACAAGCTCCTCTTCTTCATGGGATAGGCACGGTCCAACATATCAAAGAACATTTGTTAAGGGAAAATCTTACCTTAACTTCTATATCATGATATAGATCAAGAAGAAGGAAACTATTTCTTAAAATGCCTAATAGCCTCTTACTCATAGTTGTGATATACTTCACAACCATTAATAAGACTATAATCGACTCGATGAGTTGGATGTCGAGGTTCACTAACAACCTAATCCTTGATAGCGGAAGAAATTAGACAACAACAAGAGACTATAAATATAGATAAAAAGGACTAAGCAAAGTCTTTAATAGCATAAATCATAGAATAGTCAAATCTCAAAGCATAATTACATCACTTGTCCAAAAGCACCTTTAACATAGATTAGGCGGGGGCCAAGACAACTTTCCACGATCACCATTTTAGTATCAAAGTTCAAGATATAGAGATAATCAAAGTAAGAGTGCAAAGAAAGTGTCCCCAAACTTGAGGACTCACCAATAGCTTATCTTCAAAATGACCAACTAGCCACAGGTAGGATGATCGTGAGGGGCTCTGGTTCCTACATGGTAACATCATATAGGCATAGAGTATGCATTATTATATTTAAATGTACTAAGTATATAGGAAGCAATGCAACCACATAGTCAAAATACATATACATAAGTAATGGGTAAGTATAATAGCAATATGACATGCATGTTTAATGCTTGAAGTAAAACATTCTTATATAAAACATATTAGATATGAAGGAAGAGACTATCATCATAGACCAAGCAACTAGTACTTGGAATCCAAGGCATACCACCCCCTTGGGAAGTGATTGAAAAATCTACCCTTCAATTGGTAGATGGGCATACTATCCCCAATCAAAGTGATTAAGAATCTACCCCTCAATTGGTAGATGGGCATACCACCCCCACCAAAAAGGTCAAGGTATATACCCATCAATATGGTAGATGGGCATACCACCCTCCCTCAAAGTGGTTGAGGCATATCAACCCCTCAACTAGGTGTGGTAACCTTGTAACACTATAGATACTTCTCATGAAATTATCACATACAAATATTTCTTTCATCATGATAAAGTCATTTGACTTATAAGCCATACAATAAATCATCAATAACTAAAGAATCCATAATTGGATATTTTATCAAACACTTGATGTGTGTGTAATGCTAGTTAAATATCTTATAATTCAAAAGAGAAATCATGTAAAATATAATGTAAATCAACCCACCAATACTTGGTAATACCCTCATGCAAGATACACTGAAATTCATCATCAAATCACATAATAGATCATAGATTCATAGCTCAAACAATGCTTAAATTATAATCAAATTCACCGTAAGAAATAACCATAGATAAATCAACTTGAAAACATGTAATTTACTTAAAAGGATGGTTGGGCACCATGGGTGAAAGGACCTAATAGTTGAAACCAATATACCTCAACTTTGGAGATTTCCTTGATGGAGATTTGAATGAGAACTTAAAGCTTGAATGAAGTTCTTAAGATCCGAAATAAGTTTGGGACACTTGAATTTAGATAAAATATTTGGTTAAGTGTCAGAGAGGGTTTTGGGGAATGTATTGAATGATATGGAGTTGAAAAATTATGAAGTGTTTTTACACATAGTAAGTCCTAGGCCCAAGACCCCAAGACCTTGGACCGAACTAGAAAAATTAGCAACAAAATGTACAGGTTCGCGCCCTAGCCGCACCACTCCAGGGGCGCGGATCAATTTTGTTTTTTTGTCAATAGTTGGAAAATAAATTTTTGATATGGTTGCTCTTAAATTTATGTTTTACCCATTTTGATCTCATTTTTGCCCCTTGATCACGAATATGAAGTTAGATTTTTGATATCATGCATGAATTTTGAGATATATGAAAATTATGATTATGGGTATTTCGAAGGCAGATTTTCAAGCATTTTTTGGGGAATTGCATCTCTTAAGGGGGAGATGGTGCTCTTAGGTACCAAGGTAGATTATGTGTGCCTAGTTTTGATGACTTGAGAAAGAAGATCTTAGATGAGGTTAATAATTTTTCCTATTTTATTCACCCCAATTTTACAAAGATTTATAGAGATTTGAGTGAAGTATATTGGTGGAGTTTTATGAAGAGAGACATTGCCATGTTCATATATGGATGTAACAATTTTCAACAAGTGAAAATCAAATATCAAAGACTGGGTGGCCTAGCCTACGATATAAAGATTCCTATTTAGAAGTGGGAGGAAATCAACATGGACATTGTGGTTGGGTTTCCTAAGACTAGAAAGCATTTTAACTCTATTTGGGTTGTGGTTGATAGAATTAAAAAAGTTGGCTCATTTACTATCAGTCAAAACTACTTATGGTACCAAATATTATGCCAAGTTTTATATTCATGAGTTGGTTAGATTGCATGGGGTGCCTTTGGCTATCTTATAGGATCGTGGTGCTTAATTCTCTTCTTACTTTTTGAGGTCTTTTAAAAGAGGTCTTGGTACTAAGGTAAAGCTTAGCATAGCCTTTCAACTTGAAATAGATGGCCAATCCAAAAGAACTTTAAAACTTTTGAGGATATGCTTAGAGCTTATGTTTTGGAGCTTAAGGGTAGTTGGGATGAAGATTATCCACTCATTGAATTTGCTTACAACAACAGCCACAACTCAAGCATTGGTATAACTCCTTTTGAAGCTCTTTATGGTAGGCATTGTAGACCCTCAGTTGGGTGGTTTGAATTAGGGGAGATGGCTTTACTAGGTCCCAATTTGGTCATGAATGCTTTGGAGAAGGTGACGTTGATAAGGAAAAGATTGAAGAAAGCCCAAAGTAGACAAAAGTTATATTCTGATGTGAGAAGGAGGGATTTTTACTTTAGGGTTGGTGATTGGGTTTACTTAAAAGTCTCACCCATGAAGTGTGTAGTCCGATTTAGCAAGAATGGTAAATTGAACCCAAGGTTTGTGAGTCCTTGTACGGTGTTGAGGAGGATTGGTAAGGTGGCCTATGAGTTGAAGTTTCCCATTGATATAAATATGGTTCACCCAATTTTGCATTTGTCCATAATGAGGAAGTATGTGGGTGATCCTAGTGCCATAGTCCCCTTGGATATTTTGGGACTTGTAGAGCATAATTTGACTTATCAGGAGGTACAAGCAGATATTTTGGATAGACAACTTAACATGTTGAGAAACAAAGATATAGCTTTCGTCAAGGTTCTCTGGAGAAACCAACAAGTTGAAAGTACCACATGGGAAGCTGAGGCCGATATACAAAAGTGTTACCCATATATCTTCCATTTCAATCAAGCCTAAGGTACTAATTTAAGTCCTTTATATGATTTCAATTCTTAAGTTTCAAGCCTTATGGCATTTACATGCATTCATGTTTATGTTGACAAGTTTATGGTGATTTTGACATTCATGTTGAAGTTTTTGAAGTGATGTTTAAATGCATTTGTTGCATTCATATATCAGGCTGAGATCCTCATGATTACTTTTCTCATATATGCTTCTTTGACATTAGGTAACGAATGTTCCCAAGGGGGAGATATTGAAATGCTCCCAAAATGTTCTTCGGAAATGTCCATAATTGTAATTTCTATATATTTCAAAATTCATGCTTGATATCAAAAATCCGACTTCATATTCTTGATCGAGGGAAAAATTTGAGTGGGACATGAGCATAACCTAAATTTTATCAGACCCGAAGCAAAAAATGATTTTCGCCAAAATTTCAATTTTCAGAGGGCATCCACAATGCCTCCGTGATGCGGACCTATCGTGGAAGTGTGTTTGCACTTCCATAATTATTTATTTCGGCCCTAAGGCATTGGGGTCTTGGCCCTATATTCTTTTATGTGTAAAAACACCTATACTTAGCCATTTTCAACTCTATATCACTCAAAAACTCTCTCAAAAGCCTCTCCAACACTTACCAAATATTCCATCTAATTTAAGTATCTCAAGCTCAATTCCGGATCTCAAGAACTTTATTCAGGCTTCAAGTTCTCATTCAAATCGATATCAATGAAATCTCCAAATTTGAGGTACGTGGGTTTCAACCATTGGGTCCTTTCACCCATGGTGCCCAACCTTCGTTTTTATGACTATAGCATGTTTTCAAGCTGCATTACTTACGGGTAAATTATTATGGATTATGATTATAAACTGTGTTGTGGTTTCATGAAATGATGATTAGAAACACATTTCTACCTATTTCAAGTTTATACTATGATATGGTTTGTCTATTGTGACTGTGCATGTTTTGAGCTGTGAAACTATAATCTATTATGAGGTTTGATGAAGGACTTCAAACTATCTTGCATGAGGGTTTCACTATTTGTTGGTGGGTTGATTTACATTGAGTTTTCTCACATAATTTCATTCTTGAATTGCATGATTATGAACTAGTATTACACACTCACCAAGTATTTGATAAAATGTCTTGACATGAAATCTTGAGTTATTAATGATCTACTTATGGTTTACAAGCCCAGTGACTCTATGATGATTAACAGAATGTATATATGTGTTGGGTTCATAAAAAGTATCTATAGTATTGTAAGTTCACCACACCTTGTTAGGGGTTGTGACATGCCCAATCACCTTGTTGAAGGGATAATATGCCTCAAGCACCATGATAGGGGGTGACATGCCCATCTACCTTGTTGTGAGATATGTACCTTGACCACTATGATGGGTGGTGACATGCCCATCTACCTTGTTGAGGTGTATGTACCTTGACCACTATGATGGGGGTGGCATGCCCATCTACCTTGTTGAGGGGTATGTACATCAATCACCTACCAAGGGGGTAGCATGACTTAGAGTTCAAGTAAAGATTGCTTGGGATATGTGGATATGGTCTCTTCCTACACAAGTAAACTATATTTTCAAGTGATATGTTTTACAAGCATGCTTTACTTCAAATATTGATCATGCTTACCATATTGTTATTATACTTATCTATGTTGGTTATGTCTTGTTACATTGCATCTTATATACTTAGTATATTTAAACGAAGTAATGCATGCTTTATGCCTACATGATGTTACCATGTAGGAATCAGAGCTCCTCATGATCATCCTCCATGTGGCTAGTTTTGAAATCTTGAAGATAAGCTTTTGGTGAGTCCTCAAGTTGTGGGACACTAGTTATGCTACTCTTGCTTTTGTTATCTCTTTATGTTGAACATTTGGTATTATGAGGGAGAGCCCAAAACGTGTCTTGGCCCTACCTAATCTATGTTGCAGATGTTGTTGGAACAATTGATGTAATTATGCTATGATCTTGACTCTTGAATATTTTTATGATTATCCAAGACTTCCCTTAGCCCCATTTTCCTTCCTTACATTTCTTTTACTTGATGTTTTACTTTTGCGACAAAGGATGTGTGATTGATATGCTAAGAGGCTTGTTTGGGGTTCCTTTGGATTCCCCATTCGCTGTGTCATATCTACGCCATAAGCTTGGGTCGTGACACTCTTGCTTAACCTAAAGGTGGATATGGTCTTCCACAAGGTAAAGGTGCAAATAAGGGTAAAAGTGGAAGAGAAGGCCAACAAGGGGGTGCAACAAGGAAAAATAGATTCTATGCTCTTTAAGGGAGACAAGGGGTGTATAAGATTCCTGATGTTATCACCGATATGTTAAAGGTTTTTGATTTTGATGTGTATGCATTGATAAACCTGGGTGCCACTATTTCTTTTATTACTCCTTTTGTTGCCAAAAAGCTTCATGTTCATCTCGAATTGTAGTGTGATCCTTATGAAGTGTGTACCCTCATTGGTGAGTCCATTGTTGCTACAAGAGTATAGAAATCTTTTCGTGTCCATTTTGCTTAAAATCTTGCATTGTGATTTTGTTGAATTAGATAAGTGGATTTTGATGTCATTCTTGGGAGGAATTGGTTGCATGCATATTATGCTTCTGTTGATTGTAGAACCGTAAAGTGAAATTCCAATTTATTAATATACCCTTCCTTGAGTGGGAGAGTTGTGATGTGGTCGTCAAGGGTACATTCATTCCTTGTCTTAAAGCCTAAAAGTTCATTTCAAAGGGGATTCCCTAACATCTTGTGAGGTTTAGGGATGTTTTGTCCAAAGTCTTTCTTATAAAGTCGGTTCTGGTGGTTAATGAGTTTCTTGATGTCTTTCTTGATGAACTTCCCACTGTACCTCCTGAAGGGAAGAATTTAGTACGGACCTTCTTCCCAATACTCAACCCATTTCTATTCCCCCTTACAGCATGGCCCCGGCGGAGTTGAACAAGTTGAAGGAGCAATTGAGTGATTTGTTGGGAAAGAATTCTATAAGGCATAGTAAGTCATCTAGAGGTGCACAGGTGTTGTTTGTGAAGATGAAGGATGATTCTATTAGAATGTGCTTTGGTTACCGATATCTCAACAAGTCACCATAAAGAACAAGTACCCTCTACCTTGGATTGATGACCTTTTTCATCAACTTAAAGGTGCTAGCGACTTCTTTAAGATTGATATTCCGTCCAGCTATCACCATATGAAAGTCAGGGAGTGTGACATTCCCAAGATAACTTTCTGGACTAGATATGGTACTTTGAGTTTGTGGTTATGTCCTTTGTGTTAACTAATGCACCTACTATATTTATGGATCTTATGAATAGGGTTTTTAAACCCTACCTTGACTTGTTTGTGGTGGTTTTTATTAATGATATCTTTATCTATTCCCATAATTAGGAGGAGTATGTGGATAACTTGATAATGGTGTTGCAAACCATAAGGGAGGAAAGGTTGTATACTAAATATGAAAAATGTGTGTTTTGGTTGAAATAGGTTTCTTTTCTAGGGCATATGGTGTGGGTGATGGTATTTAGATGGATTTTAAGAAAATAGAGATGATTAGAAATTGGCCTAGACTTTTGACTCCATCAGAGATTAGAAGTTTCTTGGGTTTGGCGGGTTATTACAAAGGTTTGTGAATGGCTTTTCTTCTATTGCTTCTTCTATGACTAAATAGATACAAATGAAGGTAAAATTTTTATGGACCGATGAGTATGAAAAGAGTTTCCAATCTTTGAAGGATAATCTTGTCTTCGTTCCTATCTTGGCTCCGCCAAAAGGGTTGGAAGGATTTGTTATATATTGTGAGGCGTCAAGAATTGGTTTGTGGATTGTTTTGATGCAAAGTGGTAAGGTAATAGCATATGCCTCTAGACAACTTAAGATGCCTGAGAAGAACTATCCCACCCATGATCTTGAATTGGTGGACGTGATATTTGTTTTGATAATTTGGTGTCACTACTTGTAAGGGGTTCATGTTGATATGTTAACCGACCACAAGAGTTTCCAAATGTGTTCACCCAAAAAGATCTTAAATTGATACAAAGAAGGTGGTTAGAGCTCCTTAAAAATTATGAAATGAGTGTGTATTATCACCCTGAAAAAACTAATGTTGTGACCGATGCTCTAAGTAGGGTGTCAATGTGTAGTCTAGTACATGTTGATGATTGTGGCAATGAGGTGGTTAGAGAGGTTTATCGGTTGGCTAGATTGGTGTCATCATCTAAGCCTAGGGCATAGATGTAACACGACAAATAGAGAACCTGAAATGACCCCAAACAAGCCTTTAACTTATGATTGAACATTATTGGTTGTGGAAGCATATAAAATGCATAAAGAGTAAGAATAGGGGGAAAGGGACTAAGGGAAAAGCTTGTATAACATCATAATCAAGAGACAAAGAGTCAAAGCTCATATCATAGGTAAAAAACATGTCCAACAAACACATTTAATACATATATAAGAATGGGGGACAAGACAAAGCAACCGGACTCACCCTCATACTCAAAATAGAGAATAAAAAAGAGTGTCTCAATACATAATGATAGAAATGTAGACTAATGTCCCCGAAGTAGAGGACTCACCAACTAACTTGAGTAGAACAAAACTAGCCACATGGATAAAGAGGATAATCAAGTTGGGTACCCGTTCCTACATGGTGATATCATGTAGGTAAGAGTATGCATTAGTATGTTAGACTGTACTAAGTAAGTAGGATGCAATGCAACAAGAGATAGGCATCATAGTCAAATTGTATAACAATAGACAATAGACATCATATAAAAATATGGCATGAATGACCAATGCTCAAGTAAAATATGCTTAAGTAACTCATACTCATATAGGATATCATATATGTAGAATAGACCAAGCTATAATTCCAAAGTATAAACGTTTGGTTGGTTGATAATGGTCTCACCCTATGACCCTTGTGGTGTGTTACAAATTGGTCACATGTTTGATGATAATTTCACCGTATCACCTTGGTGATGAAGTACAAACCCCTCACAAGGTTGATGAGTATAAAACCCCACCTTGGTTATCAAGGTACAAACCCCTTAAATAGGTTATCCGGGCTCTTAGCCCCCCGGATAGAGCATGGTATAATGCAACACTTTATATGGATTATATCATATGTATAAGTTCCTTTCATCATCATAACATCAATAATATCATATCTCATGTTTTGGACCTTCAATTCCTCAAGAAACCACATCGGCACATTTTGTCAAACACTTAAAGGGTGTGTAATAGTAGTATAAAACTATGAAATATAGAGATGAAGTCAAGCAAGAAAATCCATTTTAAAACCATCAATCAGCACCTTTCAATACCCTAAAGCAATATACATCAAAAACCCTTATCTAATCTGACAATAGATCAAAGATTTATAGCTCAAAAAATAGAAAAATAGTCACAACTTCACATAACTTTGACATAGTTCAGAGACATGTTCATACTAGTAAACCCATTTGTAAAATCAACTTTAAATCATCCAAACTGAGTAAAAAGGAGATTAGGGAACCATGGGTGGAAGGACCCAATGGATGAAACCCACATATCTTAGCTTGGGGATGAACTTGGTGAAGATTGGAGATGGAGACTTGAAGCTTGAAGAAGAACCTTGAAGGAAATCCTTAGTTTCGGATGAGGGTTTGAGACTTGAATTTTCGAGTGAAAAATATGGCTAAGTGTTTGAGTAAGTATTGGAAAATGTTTAGGTTGATATGAGGGTGAATTATAGCTAAGTATAGGTAAGAACACGCTTGGTAAGACCTAGGCCCAAGACTTAAATGTCTTGGAGAGAACTTAAAAAAACAAGCACACTTTTGTACTGGTGCGCATTGGGGAAGCGATACGGAATACTCACTAGAAATCGTACCTTGAAAATTCATAATTGCTTATTTTTTCCATTCTTATATCAGGGTTAGAACCTTTTACACCTAACTTTGACATACTGAATAAGAATATGAAGTTGGATTTTTAATATTGCTCATAGATTTTGAGATATATGGAATTTAAAATTCTAGGTATTCCGAGGAACCTTTTTGGGCACTTTTTGGGGCTGTTTCAATATCTCCCCATTGGGAACATTCATTCCCGAAAGTAAAAGAGATGTACAAGACAAGAGTGATCATTAAAAAAATCAGCCCCAACAACATTGCAAATACGCATTAAGACACCATTTTCAAAATCTCAACGTAAGTGTAAAATCATCATAAATTTGCCAACTTGAACATGAATGCATATGAATGATACAGGGGCTTAAATGTAAGACTTGAAATCACATAGGGGACTTAGGGCTAGTACCTTAGGCTTGAGTGGAGTGGAAAAGATAAAGATACCACTTTTGCATGTCCGCTTCGGCCTACCACGTAGCACTTTCGACTTGTTGGTTCCTCCAAAGGACCTTAATGGATGCCACCTTCTTGTTCCTCAATATTTTCACTTGCCGATCTAAAATTAGAAGCAGAACCTCGTCATAAGTCAAGTTATCTTCAATAGCACCCAGAACATCAAGGCACAATATCATTAGGATCGCCAACACATTTTCTTAACACAGAGACATGGATCATGGATGAATCAAATTCATTTCAGTAGGCAAGTTCAACTCATAAGCTACCTTACCAACCTCCTTTATCACCTTATAAAGGGACCAACATATCTTGGACTTAACTTCCCCTTTTTATCAAATTGGACCACACCTTTCATTGGAGAAGCTTTTTAGTAGACCCAATCACCTACTTTGAATTCAAGGACTCTTCTTCTCACATCAGCATAGGATTTTTTGATGACTTTGGGCCATCTTCAACCTTTCCCAAATAATCCTAACCTTCTAAAGAGCCTCCGTCACCAGATCTAATCCCAATAAAGCAATCTCTCCAATCTCAAACCAACCAACTAGTAATCTATAACGTCTCCCATAAAGAGCATCAAAAGGAGTCATACTGATGCTAGAGTGATAGCTTTTGTTATAGTCAAACTCAATCAACAAAAGATGATCATCTCAACTACCTTTAAGATTCAAGAGACAAGCCCTAAGTATATCACCAAGAGTTTGAATGGTTCTTTCAGCTTGGCTATCCATTTGAGGGTGGAAGGCCGTACTAAGGTGAACTTTGGTACTAAGATCCCTTTGCAAATACCTTAGAAAAAGTGAAGTTAATTGTGCACCATGATCCTATATGATGAACAAAGTAACACCATGTAACCTCAATAACTTTTGGATGAACAACCTTGCATACTCTTCATCCCCATATGTAGTCTTAACAGGTAGAAAGTGAGCCAATTTGTCATCCTATCGACCACAACCCAAATGGAATCAAAACCTTTTGTAATCTTAGATAACCCAACCAGAAAATCCATATTAATCACCTCCCACTTCCAAGTAGAAATCTCTATTTCACAACCCAAGCCTAGGTCCTAGATATGGCAGGCAAATGGGGAACCCGAACGGACCCTAAATAAGCCTCATAACTTATCATTACACATCCTTGGTCTCGAAAGCAATGTAAAACAACATAAGAAACATAAATAAACGGAATTAGGACTAAGGGAGAGAGAGAGAGAGAGATTTATACTTAAATAGCTTGAATATCATAAGTGAGTCAAAGCTTAACTTGAACATCATAAGTGAGTCAAAGCTGAGGCATAATACATAACATGTCCAACAACACCTCTACTACATAAATAAGAGTAAGGGCCAAGACAAGCAACTAGGCTCACCCTCATAGTTAATACATACGTAAAAGAAAGATAGTCTTAGAACATAGTATAAGAGAATAGTCATTGTCCTCGGAATGGAGGAATTAACCAAGGCTAACTTGAATAATCCGTCTAGCCACAAGAAGAATCAATAGGACCTCCAGTTCCTACATGGTAACATAATGTAGGCATAGAGTATGCGTTAGTACATTTAAATGTACTATGTATATGGGATGCAATGCAACAAGAGATAAGCTTCATGATCAACATGCATAACATTAGGCAATAGGCATAATATAGCAATATGACATGTATATTCAATGCATAAGTAAAATATGCTTAAGTAAATCATACTCATATAGGATACCATATATGAAGATGAGACCAAGATAGATTTCTGAGGTAAAAACTCCATGGGGTTGGTGATGATAGTATTCATCACCCTAGTGTGTGAGGTACAAACCCCTCATCAAGGATAGTGATGATAGCACCCATCACCCCATTGTATGATGTAAAAATGCCTCATCAAGGTTAGTGATGATAGCACCCATCACCTTAGTGTGTGAGGTACAAACACCACATCAAGGTTAGTGATGATCGTACCCATCATCCTAGTGGTTGAGTCTTTGACCCCTCAACTAGGCCCCCGAATAGGGAATGGTCTACCACAACACTTTAGATAGTGTTCACCATGTACATATGCTCATTTCATCATCATATAGTCAATCATATCATATCTTATGCTTTAGACCTTCATTTCCTCAAGAGATCATAACTGGTCATTTTATCAAACACCTTGGGGATGTGTAATGAGGGTAAAATACCATGAAATTTAGAGATGAAATCATGCAAGAAAATCCACTGTAAAACCTTCAATCAACACCTTGCAACACCCCAAGACATTCACATTAAAACCCCTCATCAAATCCAACATTAGATCCAAGATTTGATGCTTAAAACATGCTAAAATAGCCATACTTTCCTGAACAAAAATCACTATGCAGTAAACTTTTCAATATACAAGACGCATATGTAAAATCAACTTTAAATCATGCATTATTAAGCAAAAAATGGTTTAGGCACCATGGCTGGAAGGACCCAATGGTTCAACACCACAAACTTTAGCTTTGGAGAATCCTTGAAAGAGATTAAAGATGGAGAATTGAAGCTTGAATGAAATCCTTGAAGAAATCCTTAAGATTGGTCTTGAGTTTTGGGACTTGAATTTAGGGTGAAAAATGAGTCTTAGTGTTTGAGAGGATATTGGGGAATATTGACGATGATATGAGGGTGAAATAAGGCTAGGTATAGGTAAACACGTATGGGAACCCTTAGGACCAAGACTTTCAAGTGTTGGACCAAAATTTAAAACATAGGCCAAAATAACACTGGTCCACGTCGCAGAGGCGACGTCGATGCTCACTAGAAATCTGCATTTTCTGCATAAATGAGTTCTACTAAAATGGACATAAATCTTTCATTTGTAATCAAAATGAGGTAAAACCAAGTGCGTTAGAAAACTAATTCAAAGGGGTTAAGATGGTCGTTCATGGGACACATAATTTTGTATATGCTAAGAGATATGCCCCTTCAAGTTTGACCCTACTAAATAGCATTTATTGCGATTTTTTGATTTTGATACGGTTGCTCTAAAATTTGGGTTAGACGCATTTTTCACTCAATTTGACCCCTTAATGAAGAATATGAAGTTAAATTTTCAAAATAATGAATGGAGTTTTAGATATATGGAAATTACGATTTTGAGCACTTCCAAGGCACTTTTTCGAGCACTTTTTGGGTTCATTTTAATATCTCCTTCTTGGGAACATTCATCCCCAAATCTCAAAGAAATGTACAAGAGAGGAGTAATCATAAAAAGATCAGCCCCAACAAGACTGAAACCATTTTAAAAACCATTTTTAAAACCTCGACATAAGTGTAAAATCATCATAAACTTGCCAATTTAAACATCAATGCATATGAATGACATAACGGCTGAAATATAAAACTTCGAATCATATAAAGGACTTGACATGTCATCATAAGCTTGAATATAATGATGAAATACAAATATTGCTCCTCTATGCCCACTCCGGTTTCCCGAGAGACCTACACGAATAAACGACTCTTCCCAAAAGGCCTTGAAGAACACTACATCATTATCAATCAACTTATCCACTCATCTATCCAACACTCCCACCGGAACTTTCTCTTAATCCAACTTACCCTCCTTAACACCCACAACCTCAAAGTGTTCTATAACACAAAAGTCACCAACACATCACATCCACCTAAAAGCATGAAAAATCGGACAAACCATAACTATACCATAGGCAATTCCCAAACTTATGTTACCTAACCAACCTCCCTTTACACTCTATAAGGACTCACAATCCTCAACTCAACTGTCAACCATAAATACACCTAACCCACTTTGTACCATAACCATCATGTCCTCTAGGGAGACAACCCCCACTCTATCATCTTCTCACCTAAAACTTTCAACTCTAATGAGACGGAATCAAGGCCTTGCCTAATCTAAACTTCATAAAACAAAATTATTTGGAACCACCAAGAATGCTACACCACCACACTCAACTTCCCTCAATTTAACTTCCAATCTGACCACCAACAGACCCCAATAGTCTCTTCTTTGTGACAATCAACAAACATTCTAAGATTCCTAGAGCACCGACCGCAACATTAGCCTTATCGGGGAAAAACCAATGCATACTCATACCATAATTCCTAAGGAGTTCTAACAACCTTACTATTATACTCAACGCACACTTATCATGTTTAACAACCAATCCCCCAAAGGATTCACAAGCTTTAAATAAACCAATACCTTATCATTAGAAACAACAACAAACATACCAAGGTAGGGTTTTAAGACCCTATTCTAATGACACATAATCATACCCAACGCATAAATCAACCAACTCTACCGATACTAATAATGCTCACTTTGGGACAAAGCACAACAAAAAATCAATCTTATTGAAGCAACTAACTCTTTGTAATTGACCACATAGATCAACCATCCTATTATAACCTTACAGGTTCTATACTTATTTGAAACATGCTATGCAAGTAGCCCAAACTACCCCAAGACCCCCAATACAATAAGCTAAGTTGTCATCCCACATGAACACTTATAATATACATGTACATATTTTCAAAGAGGCAATAGTCATTTTTCAAATCATTTCAATACATTATTAGGCTTAAAGGCCAAAATCAAATACATATATATGATCACAATATTGTGATGACTAACCTTTTATAAAAACCATACCATAAAATAAAATTGGGCTTTCCCATAACATAATTTTCAAAATAATCTATGGAATGCATATGGTATGAACAATGAGGAAACAACATGAGTAATTAAGACTCCATTTAAAGATCAACATTTATAATATAAAGTTGAAGTGAGAACATAATTAATTCTATATTTAAATCCATAGTGTAATCTCTCATGCATAAATAATTTCAAAAGGGGTACATACATACTTATAACTTCATAAATCGAAAGTAAATCCTCATATAACCGTTTAAATCTATACATTAAAATCATCAAATAAGTACTGCCCATGCATCAATAGAATTTTAGGAATCATAATATTTCAATCCCAAATTAAAATAAGTAAAATCAATGTAGGTTTTCTTAAAAATAAATTTTTGGAAAGGGCTTAACCTCATACTTGCATAATCATAGATAATTTCATGAATGCATAACATAGTTGATAGCCTATATTCATCATGAAGTCACTTGACTTGTAAAACATGTACATATCTTGAAGAATACTTAACTTGACATTTCATCAAACACTTGGTGGGCACATATGAGGACATGTTCAAATCATGCAAAATGCAAGAGTATAGATTATGAAATAGTGAAATCAATGCATCTTAAAATCATGTAAATTAGCCTGCCAACATCATAGGAAAACCCCATCATGGGTAACTTATAAATAGTACCAAAACTTCATAATAGTTCATAGATTTCATAGCCTGAATCATGTAAAGTCTTAATAGACAAAGATTAGCTCATAGTATAAGCTCAAGATAAATATTCATGCATAACTAACAATATTTGACAAAACCCCAACATATTTTATACTCATATTTCATAATAATAGGTAACCATAGGAAATACAAGTTGAAATCATGCAATTTCATAAAATAGGAAGATTGGGCTCCATGGGTGAAAGGAATCCATGAATGAAACTAACATGCACATGCATCCTACTAGCACCAAGGAATAAAATAGTTATAGCAACTCATCAAATCACCCTACTCACAACCTCCATTAATAGCCCACTAAACCCAAGAGGCTCCTAATATCGGATGAAGTCCAATGTCTAGGCTAATATCTAATCACATTCGTCTTACTAAAGTCCTCCTTAATACCATCACTCGGCACCTCGCAACCTAGGAAGGCAACCTCTTACCACCAAAATTCCATCTCTCCTATTTAGCACCCAACCTTCTTCCTTAAAATTGTAATACTACCCTCAAATGATTCACATGTACTACCACATCAGGGAACGAACCACAATATCACCACCAAACCCAACATAAACCTATTAGGGTAAGGACTAGAGATCTTACTCATGAGACTTATAGGCATAACCGGCATATTAGTCAAACCAAAGGACACTACCCTAAAATTCAAAATATCAGAAAGGACATTCAAAGCCTCATCCACCACCACTAACAATTCTATAGACAAAACAACTTACGTTCAACACCTCAATTTCTCATAATATGACAAATACAACCCCTTAGAGACCAATTGTACCTTACGACATAAAATGAAGCTACCTCGTTTGCTACCATTTAACAACCTCCCACTCAAAGACGAGCTCATTAGGGAATTTGGGCTAGCTCTATGGGTTCTACCATTCATAAAGACATGATATGCATGCAACTATTCCATCCTTATAATGACATCAAAATCCACCATACCAACTCCAACAAGCGTTACAGCAAAGACCTAATACAATACAAACCTAGATCAAACACCTAAGAATTTTCTAGCAACAACATACCTAACCAAGAGAATAGATACCAAAGATCCACACAACCACTTGGGCATGCAAGAAGCCCTACCATTAACTAAAACAATAGAGAAGAAATTGTGAAACTCAGATTCATAAAAATCAAAACCTTCTAATCACCT
Organism: Solanum sejunctum; assembly: GCA_025642045.1. Taxonomy (NCBI): domain Eukaryota; kingdom Viridiplantae; phylum Streptophyta; class Magnoliopsida; order Solanales; family Solanaceae; genus Solanum; species Solanum sejunctum. The sequence continues at coordinate 7,058 of JAOTQJ010203328.1, read as the reverse complement.
TCCTTCGTGTTGCTTCTTGAAACGACATGATCAACTAATAGAGAAAAGAATATTCGTTAGAGAGAAAAGCCTTTTCTTATTTCTAAAGCACGACATGGATCATGAATAAGGAAAACATTGCCAAGAATGCCTCATTGCTCCCTACTCATAATTGTGGTGCGTTTCACAACCATAAATAGGACTCTAATCAATGCAGTGTGTTAGACTTTGAGGATCTATCAACCTAGTGCTCTGATACCAAGTTTGTCATGACCCAAGCCTAGGTCCTAGACATGACCAGCGAATGGGGAACCCAAAGGGACTCCAAACAAGCCTCCTAGCATATCATTACATATCTTTGCTCGCAGAAGCAATGTAAAACAACATAAGAAACATAAACAAGGGGAACTGGGACTAAGAGAGAGAGAGAGAAAGAGAGATATTTATACTTAAATAGCTTGAATATCAAAAGTGAGTCAAAGCTCAAGCAAAATACATAACATGTCCAATAATACCTCTACTACATAGATAAGAGTGGGGTCCAAGACAAGAAATCAAGCTCACCCTCATAGTTAATACATACATAAAAGAAAGATAGTCTTAGAACATAATAAAAGTGAATAGTCATTGTCCCTATAATGGAGGACTTATCCAAGGCTAACTTGAACAATCCGTCTTTCTACAAGAAGAATCAATAGGAGCTACAACTCTTACATGGTGAGATCATGTAGGCATAGAGTATATGTTAGTACATTTAAATGTAGTAAGTATGTGAGATGCAATGCAACAAGAGATAAGTTTCATGATCAACATGCATAACATTAGGCAATAGGCATAATATAGCAATATGACATGTATGTTCAAGGCATAAGTAAAACTTACTTAAGTAAATCATACTCATATAGGATACCATATGCGAAGAGGAGACCTAGCTAGATTTTGCAGGTATAACCCCTTGGGGTTGGAAATAATAGCACCTATCACCCTAGTTTGTGAGGTACAAATCCCTCATCAAGGTTAGTGATCATAGTACCCATCACCCTAGTATATGAGGTACAAACACCTCATCAAGGTTAGTGATGATAGCACCTATTACCCTAGTGTGTGAGGTAGAAACCCATCATCAAGGTTACTGATACTCGCACCTATCACCCTAGTGGTTGAGTCTTTGACCCTTCAACTAGGCCCTTGAATTGGGAATGGTCTACCGCAACACTTTATATAGAATTCATGTATGCATAAACTCATTTCATTATTATATAGTCAATCATATCATATCTCATGCTTTAGACCTTCATTTCTCAAGAAACCATAACCGACATTTTATCAAACACCTTGGCTGTATGTAGTGGGGGTAAAAGACCAAGCAATTTAAAGATGAAATCATGCAAGAAAATCCATTGTAAAATCTTCAATCAACACCTTGCAACACCCCCACGACATTCACATCAAAACCACTCATCTAATCCAACATTTGATCCAAGATTTGAAGCTCAGAATATGCTAAAACAATCATACTTTCATGAACTAAAATCATTGTGTAGTAAATTTTGTAATATAAAAGGCCCATATGTAAAATCTATTTTAAATCATGCATTATTAAATAAACAGGGTTTAGGCACTATGGGCTAAAACACCCAATGGTTCAACACCACATACCTTAGCTTTGGAGAACTCTTGAAAGAGATTGAAGATGTAGACTTGAAGCTTGAATGAAATCCTTGAAGAAATCCTTAAGATTGTTCTTGAGTTTTGGGACTTGAATTTAGGGCGTAATACGAGTCTAAGTGTTTAAGAGGATATTGGGGGATATTGAGGATGATATGAAGGTGAAATAAGGCTAAGTATAGGTAAAACACGTCTGGGAACTCTTGGGCCTAAGACTTGAAAATCTTGGACCAAAATCAGAAAAATAGGATCAAAATAACACTAGTCCATGTCGTGGAATGCTCACTGGAAATCTACATTTTCTATATAAACGAGTTCTACAAAAATGGGCATAAATCCTTCATTCAAGCTCGGAATAAGGTGAAACTAAGTGCATTGGAAATCTTATTCAAAGCGCTTTATGTTGGTAGCTTGTGGTCTACTTAATTCTTTGTGTACTAAGAGATATGCCCCTTAAAAGTTGACTCTCCTAAATAGCATTTATTGTGATTTTTGAATTTTGATACGATTGCTCTAAAATTCGGGTTATACCGATTTCCCACTCAATTTTATCCTCTAAACAAAAAATAAAGTTGGATTTTTGAAATAACGAATGAATTTTTAAATATATGGAAATTACAATTCCTTTCACTTTCAAGGCACATTTTTGGGTACTTTTTAGGGTCTTTTCACTTTGTGTCTTGGGTTGGGCCATTCAGCCTTTGATGTTCCGCTTTGACTTATTAACAACTATGGCAACCAGAAATGAATTTGGCAATTCCCTTTTTATGCCTCCCCACCAATACACATCCCTCAAGTCTTTATACATTTTGGTGGAATCAGGATGGATAGAATAAGAAGAATTATGGGCTTTATCAAGGATTTTCTCCCTCAAACCATTAGCACATGGCATACACAACCTACCTTGGTACCTAAGGGCACCATCTTCCCCTTGGGAGAAAACCTCTACCTTGACCTCTTTCACCAAGGCCTTCAATTTGAGCAAGGGTAGTCAAGATCTTATTTTGCTATCACCTCATCAACCAATGAAGATTTAGACCCATCAACAACCTCAACACTATCATCACCAACCTCTTCCAACCTAACCCCCAATCTAGCCAATTGATGCACCTCCCTAGCCATTTCCCAATCACCACCATCAGTATTTATCCATAGATACCCTACTCAAAGCATCCACCATAACATTCATAATGCACACTCATATCATAGTTTTTAAGATTTTCTAACTATCTCCTTTCCCTCAAGTTAAGATCTTTTCGAGTGAAACCATATTGGAGGCTCTTATAATCGGTGAACACATCCACATGCAACCCATATAAGTAATGGTTCCAAATCTTTAATGCAAATATAACAATTGCCAACTCAAGATCATGGGTAGGGTAATTTCTTTCGTATACCTTGAGTTGTCTAGCAGCATAAGCTTTGACTTTTACCATTTTGCATTAACACACAACCCAAATCAACTCGGGAAGCATCACAATACACTACAAATCCCTCATTCCTATCTGGTAATAACAATATAGAGGAAGACACAAGCTTGTCTTTCAATATTTAGAAGCTCCTCTCACACTCATTGGTCGACACAAATCGAACCTTCTTTTGAGTTAATTTTGTCATAGGGGAAGAAATGGAGGAGAAACCATTCACAAACCTTCTATAATAACTCGGTAGGCCTACGAAGCTCCTAATGTCTGACTAGGTCAGCGGTCTAGGGCAATTTCTAATCACATTGATCTTCTTAGGATCCACCTTAATAATCTTCCCCTGAAACCATATGAGCCAAGAATACAACCTCCTTCAACCTAAACTTACATTTCATATTTGGCATACAATTTTTCCTCCCTCAATCTTTGCAGCACAAACCTCAAATGACCTATACGCTCCTCCCTAATATATGAATAGATCAAAATATCATCAATAAAGACCACAATAAAAGAATCTAGATAGGGTTTAAAGACCATATTCATAAGGTCCATGAAGATGGCCGGTGCATTGGCCAACCAAAATGACATCAGAAAAAACTTATAATGCCTATATCTAGTCTGGAATGCCGTCTTGGGAATATCACACTCCCTCACCTTCACTTGACGATACCCGTACCGAAGATCAATTTTAGAGAAATGTCTATCCCCTTGCAATTGTTCAAACAATTCATCAATCCTTGGAAGAGGATATCTATTCTTTATAATGACCTTATTTTGTTGCCAGTAGTTGATATATATCCTAATTTACCCGTCCTTCTTCTTTACAAACAACACTAGTACTCCCCAAGGTGATTGACTTGGCCTAATAGATTGCTGCTCAAACAAATCTTTCAATTGTTCCATCAACATCTATAACTCCACTGGGGCAATAAGGTAAGGGAGAAGAGAGATAGGTTAAGTATCAGGAAGGAGATCTATGCCAAAATCTATCTCCCTTTTTGGAGGAACACTAGGTAGATCATTTGGGAAGTCATCAAGGAATGCATTTACAATCAGAACTGACTTTATGGGAAGTACTTTAAACTCCACATCCCTAACCCTCACAAGATGGAAAAGAAACCACTTCGAGATTAACTTACGAGCTTTAATACAAAAGATGAATCTATCCTTGACCACCATATCTTGACTTTCCCACTCAAGGACGGGTTCATTTGGAAATTGGAATTTGACCGTATGGGTTCTACAATCAATAGAAGCATAGTAGACTTGCAACTAATCCATCCCAAGAATGACATCAAAATCAACCATGTCTAATTCAATAAGATTACAAGGCAACAACTTATACAAAATGCAAATAGGATAACTTCTATAAACTTTCCTAGCAACAATAGAGGCACCAATAGGAGTAGACACTTTATATGACTCATGCAATAATTCGAGGTCAACATGGAATATTTTAGAAACAAAAAGGGTAACAAAGGAAAGTGGCACCCGGATCAATCAAAATGTATACATCAAAGTCAAAGTTGAACTCCTCTCAAAGTACCACATAACTATTTCCCTTCTTCCCCTTGCATTGATCATACCATATTCGGACTAACCCTTTGAGTTGGTATGCCATCAACTCTGCATTTTCATTCAGCCCAACACCCATAATATTCAAAATCCTTTAGACCTTATCAATGAACTCTTGTGGATCTTTATCCACCTTTAACAAACATAACACTAGAGGATTTATCCTCATGAAGTCCCGTACACTAGATCCCGAGGTAGTAGCATGAGGGGCTTGGCTCCCTTGATTGACTTGGTTGGAGACAAATTGGGCAAGCATAGTGAGAGCATCCTAGAGCTCACCATTTGTAGGTTGCTCCTCGAGAGTTTGGGCCCTTTTTCCTCTAGTGTTTGGCATGATGCAGCATAGCAAAGAATAATCATTAGGGGGGAAAACTTTCCACAAATCTATAGCATGACATAAAATATGAAAAAGGGAAATATTTCCTAAAATGTCGCATAACCTCCTATTCATAGTCATGACACACTTCACCACTGTGAATAGGACTCTAATAGATATGATGTGTTAGACTCCAAGGATCTATCAACCTAGTGCTCTGAAACCAAGTTTGTCAAGACCTATGCCTAGGGCCTAGACGTGACATGATGAATAGAAAACCCGAAGGAACCCCATCTTAACTTATCATTGCAAATCATTGGTTTTGGAAGCATATAAAAGGCATAAAGAGTAAGGATAGGGGCAAATGGGCTAAGGGGAAAGCTTGCATAACATCACAATGAAGAGACAAAGAGTCAAAGCTCATATCATAGGTAAACAACATATCTAACAAACACCTCTAATGCATAGATAAGAGCAGGGGCCAAGCCAATACAACCAGGCTTACCCTCATAGTCAAAATAGAAAATAAAGAAGAGTTTCTCAATACATAATGAGAAAAATGTCGAATAAGGTCCTTGAAGTAGAGGACTCACCTAATAGCTTGAGTAGTATAAAACTAGCCATGTGGAGAAGGAGGATGATCAACTTGGGCACTGGTACCTACATGGAGGTATCATGTAGGCAAGAGTATACATTAGTGTGTTTGAATGTACTAACTACAAAGGATGCAATGCTACAACAGATAGGCATCATAGTCAAAATGAATAATAATAGACCATATACATCATATAAGAATATGGAATTAATGGCCAATGCTCAAGTAAAACATGCTTAAGTTACTCATACTCAAATAGGACATCATATATGTAGAAGAGACCAAGCTAGAATAAAAAAGTACAAACCACTTACTTGGTGGATGATGGTCTCACCCATCACCATTGTGGTGTGTTACAAACCACTCACAAGGTTGATGATGATTTCACGTTATCATCTTGGTCATGAAGTACAAACCCCCACGTAGGTTATTAAGGTACAAACCCCTCAAATAGGTTATCCAGGCTCTTAGTCCCCCTGGATCGGGCATGGTCTAATATATCACTTTATATAGATTATATCATATACATAAGGTCATTTCATCATCATAATATCAATCATATCATATCTCATGCTTTGGACCTTCAATTCCTCAAGAAACCACATCTGGACATTTTACCAAACACTTATAGAGTGTGTAATTCTAGTATTAAACAATGAAATATAGAAATGAAAACATGCAAGAAAACCTATTGTAAAACTATCAATAAGTAATATATGTCAAAACCCTTATCTAATCTTACAATATATCCAAAATTTATAGCTCAAAACATAGCAAAACAGACACAACTTTACATAGCTTTAACATAGTTCATAGACATTTTCATACTAGTAAACCCATTTGTAAAATCAACTTTAAATCATGCAAATTGAGTATAAAGGAGATTATGGCATCATGGCTAGAAGGACCTAATAGCTAAAACGCACATACCTTAGCTTGGGGATAAACTTGGTGAAGATTGGACATGAGACTTGAAGCTTGAAGAAGAACCTTGAAGGAAATCCTTAGTTCCGGATGAGCGTTTGAGACTTGAATTTCGAAGTAAAATATGACTAAGTGTAGATAAAAACACGGTTCGAAATATTTAGGCCTAAGACTTAAAAGTCTTGGACTGAACTAAAAAAAAGGCCCATTTTTGTACACTTACTGGAAATCGCACCTTGAAAATTCAAAATTACTAATCTTTCGCTCTTAAATTAGGGTTAGACACTTTTCCCCCTAGTTTTGACCCCTTGAATAGTAATATGAAGTTGGATTTTCAATATAGCACATGGATTTTGAGATATATAGAATTTAAAATTCTGGGCATTCTGAGGCACCTTTTCAGGCACTTTTTGGGGTCATTTCAATTGGCTTAGGTTGGAAAAAGTTTATAATAGTGGTATAGTGGTTGTTGATGGTTCTAAGTACTCTTTGATTGAGGAGGTAAAAGTGAACAATATCTTAACCCGACCTTGCTAGAGTTGAAGGCCTTGGTGAGAGATGGTAAAGTGGAGGTCTT